>OX463827.1:30907921-31165152 GCA_949825045.1 Argyresthia goedartella | reverse complement strand
CAGTCAGTCTTGCGTTTGCGCCGCGCACACACGTGTTTTGCTGCCGCCGACTCCCAGTGGTGCTCAACCTTTTATAGTCTAACTATGTCATTGCGGTGTCACGATTGTGGGATCGATTTTAGTGACGGGGTCCGGTGTGAGGGATGTGGAAATGACTACGATTTTGACTGTGCAAAGGTCACTGAAGTCGGGTGGAGGAAACTTGGGGGTCGAAAAGCTACTTGGAGGTGCCCTAGTATTTGCCGGAAAGCACCCGTAGTACCGACTACCGCTCACGATACTATAGCCACAACGACTAAGGACAATGTCTCCGAGACCCCTGGCGATACGGTCAACCTATCATCCATCATGGCGAAATTGGTGTCTATTGAATCTCAACTCAAGGATATAGCTGAGATAAAACACGACATGAAGGAGGTAAAAACACAGGTCGAAGATCTGAAGACATCCTGTCAGTTTAACGGCGATGAAATTATCAGCTTGAAAGCTAAATTCAGTGGCGTGGAGAGCCAACTTGGTGCTCTTGAGCAGCTTTCCAAGGAGGAGATTACCAGCAGCGATGACTGGACCCGCATGAACAACGCTGAAATAAAAGGCGTCCCTGTGAACAACAAAGAAAACCTATTCGATCTACTTGAAAAGATCACAATTGCTATTGGCTACACAGTGTCTAAATGCCAGATAAACTACATATCCCGTGTACCTACATTTGGTTCTAAAGATAAGCACATTATAGTCTCTTTCGTGAATCGGTATGTCAAGGAGGAGTTCGTCGCGCACGCTCGGGCCATGACGAACCTTACGACCGCCCACATTGGCTTCGCGGACGAACCCAGGCGCTTATACGTGAACGACCATCTTTCGCCCATCAAAAAGAAGCTACTTACTAAAACGAAGGATGCAGCGAAGGCTAAGGGATTCCAGTATGTGTGGGTCAAGTTCTCGAAAATCCACGTACGCAGGAACGACACCAGCCCCTCCATGATTATCCAGAAAGTGCAAGATTTAAACTTATTAGTGTAATCCGTAGTCCAACTATTGATATCGGTTTTGTGATTTCGTTGCTTATTTTTGAAATGTTGCTCACTGCTACTCGCTGCAAAAGGTTTAGTACCCCATCGTGCGCTCGATGCCTTATCATCTCTTTTGTTCGCATGCCACTAAACCGTCGCTCTGTTTTCCGTCCACTGTTCATGTCTTTTTTTGTATTTTCCAATAATGATGATCCTTGCTGCCTGCATATTAGAAGTTATCTTTCCTTAAAACACTACCTGCCTAACATATCTACCCACTATTGGTTCATGGTTGCGCCTACCAACAAAATATATTCACTACATTATTTTTATGCTTATTATCTCCCTGTAGGCCGGAACTATTCAGTCTTTGTCTCTGATTATTGTCGTAATGGCTAACAAAAAGGGATTAACGGTATACTATCAAAACGTACGTGGTCTAAGGAGCAAAACAAATACTTTCAGACGAAATTTAGCATTATTTGATTATGATATCATAGCAATTACAGAGTCGTGGCTCGTCGATAGTATTTACGATTCCGAGTTATTCGACGATAGGTATTCTGTGTTTCGGCGCGATAGGTGTTACGAGTTGACAAATCAATCGCTGGGCGGTGGCGTGCTAATAGCCACACACAAACGCCTTACCGTTAATGCTAGGCCTGAGTGGAACTCATCTGCCGAGGACACTTGGATATCCATAAAGCTCCGAAACTGTGTCTTACACGTCTGTACTGTCTACTTATGTAAACAACAGTGTGGTTTTTCGTTTTCTGAGCAATTACGTAACTTCTGGGACAAAACCGGTGATCTAATTTTACAATACCCGACCGATAAATTTCTAATACTGGGTGATTTCAATTTGAGTGGAATAAATTGGGGATCTTACGCCCACGATAATGTCTCCTATTATTCGGGTGTAGCTAACACTGCTGACGAACTATTTTTATTAGACGAATTATCTACCTGTAGCCTGATCCAGTACAATTTGGTCCCTAACATTTATGACAGATTCTTGGACCTTGTTTTGGGTAACATCGCTACTTCAGTATCGAAATGTGATAACCCACTGGTCCCTCTAGACCCCTACCACATGGCTCTTGAAGCAAGCCTACATGTTTCTGAAATCGAGTCTCTCAACGCTGCGCCGCGCACTAAATATTTATATAATAAGGCAAACTACGTTGAAATTAATAAATGTTTATTGTCGACTAATTGGGACTGCCTTAACGTGTCTCAGGACGTGGATGACTCGGTGGAAGAGTTCTATAACATTCTTGTCAGTATTCGAGATAAACATGTGCCAAAGACTGATGTCCGATTAAACAAATTTCCCTGTTGGTACTCCCCATCGCTCAAAAAAGTCCTCAAAGAAAAGTATAAGTTCTATAAAAAGTATAAAAACTACAAAATGACGGCTGACTTGCAGACTCTAAACTTACTATCCAAACGAGCTAAGCTACTTGAACATGAATGTTATAGAAAATTCATATCTAATGTCGAAAAATGCATTGAAAAAAATCCAAAATACTTCTGGTCTCACTTAAAAAATATTTCAAAATCTAATGGCATTCCAAGCACCATGATCCTTGGAGCCTCAACGGCCACTTCAGGTGACCACGTGTGCGACCTTTTCTCGGAATACTTTCATTCTATGTTTTTAACTCCCAACATGGCCAATAATACTGTTGGAGTGACTCCTGTCATCCAAACTGCTGAACCGACAGCCACCGGTATCTGTGATCTCTCCTGTATAGAAATATCTGAGGCCCTGGTTAGTAAAGAGCTACTCAAACTCGATATAACTAAATCCGCTGGACCTGACGACATTCCCGCCGTTTTTATCCGGCACTGTGCCGTCTACTTAACGGAACCCATATGTATTATCTTTAAGTTATCACTAAAACAAAATAAGATGCCAAGTAAATGGAAACGCGCGTTTATCACACCGGTTCTGAAAAAATCTCCGAGCAACCAAGTGACCAATTACAGACCAATATCTAAACTGTGCATCATCTCGAAGGTATTCGAGCGAATTATTTATGATCAAGTGTATTCTGCGTTACGACACTCATTTAGCCCCGTCCAGCACGGTTTCCTTAAAGGCCGATCGACTGTAACTAATCTTGTTCTGTTCAACGACAGCATTACGTATAATATGGAAAGAAGTCTACAGACCGATGCTATTTATACAGATTACAGTAAAGCTTTTGACAGGATAGATCACTCACTGCTTCTACAAAAGCTATGTGCCGTTGGTATAAGGGGAGACCTTTTGAGGTGGTTCTCTTCTTATATTGATAACCGCAGCCAAGCCGTTGTTATCAGCAACTATACTTCGGGCTGGGTGAGAGTTCCAAGCGGTGTGCCGCAAGGCTCTCTTCTTGGACCGCTACTTTTCACTATATTCATAAATGGTATCGATTCTTGTTTTCTCAATTCAAATGTTCTTATTTTTGCGGATGATATGAAAATCTTTAAGCCCATTGCCAATACCTCTGATGCTGTCTCTCTTCAAGGTGACCTAAATAGACTCGATGTTTTCTGCGAACACAATAATCTTGACCTTAATCCAACAAAATGTCTCGCTATATCGTATACAAGAAAAGTATCGCCTGTGTATCATAATTATTCTCTAAAGGGGCATATTCTTAACCGCGCCTATAGCACCCGTGATCTAGGAGTCACACATGACTCGAAACTTCTATTTGACGTTCACATTAACACAATATGTAAAAAAGCTTTCAAGGTCCTCGGATTTGTGATGCGCGCTTCACGTGACTTCAAAAAAATTAAGACTGTAAAATTATTGTATTGTACCTATGTTAGAAGCATACTGGAGTACGCATCCCAAATCTGGAACCCCCAGTATGATATATATGTTAACCGAATTGAAAGGATCCAAAAGAAATTTGTTAAATTTTTAAACCGACGCATTAGGTCTACTAACGATTATTTACCCTCTTGTCGCTCCATGCACCTTCTCCCCCTGACCGAGAGACGCCATATTTCAGACATAGTATTTTTGTTAAAGATTACCACAGGCATCATTGATTGCCCAGAGTTGCTATCTCGAATCAACTTCCACGTACCTAATAGAACCCTCAGGCGTAAGTTCACATTCCTCGTACCGCAGGCTGCAAGGAACTACAGAACTAACTCGTACCTGTTACGAGCCTGTTCCGCTTTCAACAACCTAATCCGTGACCCGAGCACTGACTTTGACATAAATCATGATAGTATTGCAACGATTAGGCGACGAATAACACTGAACTTCTTTGGAGGCGAGTAAGTAGTGAGCAGGCGAATTTCCTTTATCGTATATTTTATCATTATATTTTTCTTAGATAGGTTTGTCACCCACCCTGGCAGCAAACTTTTGTTTTACGTGTTTTGCGTGTTTTGCATATAATACTAAGTAGCTATAAGTGGTAGCCTATAAGTGACTTTCTGTTTTATAAGTTGCCTTGTAATCAGTTGTTGTTAGTCGATGGCTTCCCTAAAATCTAATAAATAAAATAAAATAAATAAAATAAGCGCGCTCTCCGGAAGCAGTGGCAGCAAACCCGCTGCCCCACGATGAAGACCAGGCTCAACGCCATGACGGCAGAGCTGAAGCGCCAACTTGATCGCCACGCTGAAGAATCTTGGGAACGTCACGTCGAGTCCATAGGCGACCACGTCCCCTCCGTGCATCACCTGTGCCGGGCTTTGTCGACCACTCCCGCTCCTGTTCGACCAATCCTGGGCAGCGACGGCCTACCAAGATTCCGAGCCCAAGACCGTGCGGAGATCTTTGCCGAATGCCTCGAGAAGCAATTCAAGCCGAACCCAACGGATGATGTGGAGCACGTCGCAACAGTCGAGAGACACCTGCGAGAGTACTTCGCCACGCCGATAGCTCCCGAAGAGGACCCCATCGTCGTCACGCCTGGCCAGATTGTGCGTGCATTCCGACGTACCAAGCCCAGGAAAGCCCCGGGCGCAGACCGGATACCCAACACGGCGCTGTTACATTTGCCGCCACGCACTGTGGCGGCCGTTGCGCGCCTGTTTAACGGTATCTTGCGCACGGGTCACTTTCCAACCCAATGGAAGGAGGGCTTGGTTATCATGTTGCCCAAGCCGGGCAAGGACACCAAGCTGCCTGAGAGCTATCGGCCGATCACCCTACTGAGCACCATCTCAAAGGTGTTTGAGAAGCTCCTGTTAGCGAAGTTACTGCCCCACATCCAGCCGCGCCCGGAACAGTTCGGCTTCAGGCCCGAGCATTCTACGACGCTTCAGCTCACCAGAGTACTGAATGACATGACGGTTTGTTTGAACAAAAAAGAATACACTGTCGCAGTACTTCTGGATATGGAGAAGGCGTTCGACAGAGTATGGCACGAGGGGTTGCTGTACAAGCTGTCGACGTCCCCTGCCCCAAGAAGAACGGTCAAGACAATCGCCTCTTTCCTCAAGAATCGCCGCTTCCGAGTGATGGTGGAAGACGCCGTCTCCGAGGAACATCCCGTCGCAGCCGGCGTCCCCCAGGGCTCCTGCCTGTCTCCCGCCTGCTACGCCCGATACACGGACGACATCCCCGTCGGGCCGGGTGCCCAGCTGGCACTCTTCGCAGACGACGCAGCCTACTACGCGTCGTCGTTCCAGGCTCCGCACGCTGCCATCAAACTGCAGCGCACCCTGGACATCTTGCCCGACTGGCTCTCCAAGTGGCGACTGTCCGTCAATGTTGGGAAAACGCAGGCGCTCATCACAGGCCAGAGTCTCCTTCCGCCATCGCTCCAGCTCCAGGGACAGCACATCGAGTGGTCTTCGCAGGTGAAGTACCTGGGAGTGACCATTGATCGCCGGCTCACCATGAAGCAACACGTTGACAACGTCGTCAGCCAGGTCAAGGTGGCACGCGCCAAGCTGCGTCCACTTTTCGACTCCAGCCTCCCTCTGAGGGCGAAGCTCGGGATCTACAAGACCTACGTGAGATCCCGCCTCACCTACGCGGCTCCGGCTTGGTACGCCCTGTGCTCGGAGACGAACAAACGGAGACTCCGAGCCCAAGAGAACCTCTCTCTGCGTACCATCGTCGGCGCCCCCCGCTACGTGAGGAACGCGACAATCCAGAGGGACCTAAGATGGGAAACCGTGGACCAGTTTGTCCAGAGGATGGCGAAGGGCATGTTCGCGCGTGCGGATGCTTCACATCTTCCGCACATCGCCGAACTGGCGCCGCACCATGCGCGCCCGCCCGACCGCCGCCGCCTGCCACGCGACCTGGTTGCCGAGCCGGCGATCACCCACTGCACACCAGCGCCACATCAAGACCACCGCCCGCAGGGGCCATCCTATGACCTGTCCACAGGAGTGGACAGAGGCGATTCTTCGGGAAGAGGTCCGTCGACCTGACCCCGACTCTCCACGCCCCAGAAAGGGTGCGTGAGAAGATTATCAAGCAACGGACCACACTCGGGTTTAGACTTTCGTACTGTTCTGTTTATTCACCGCTCGCTCGTTCGTTCGCTACAATGCCGCCCAAGACTAGTGGAAAGGCCGCCAAGAAGTCTGGCAAGGCTCAGAAGAACATTTCTAAGACCGATAAGAAGAAGAGGAAGCACAAGCGCAAGGAGAGTTACGCCATCTACATCTACAAGGTGCTGAAACAGGTCCACCCCGACACCGGTATCTCCAGCAAGGCCATGTCCATCATGAACTCGTTCGTGAACGACATTTTCGAGCGCATCGCCGCGGAAGCCTCTCGTCTCGCCCACTACAACAAGCGGTCGACGATCACTTCTCGGGAGGTGCAAACTTCCGTGAGGCTGCTTCTGCCCGGTGAACTCGCCAAGCACGCCGTCAGTGAAGGCACTAAGGCCGTCACCAAGTACACCAGCTCCAAGTAGACTCGCCTCTACCGCTTGTCCTCGCGGACAATCGAAAGAAAACGGCCCTTTTGAGGGCCACAAAATTGTTCCAACTCCTATATTGTTTCGAGTACTGACCAGATTGTCTCACGCCTATACCAGACAAACAAGAAACACGCGCTATATGTATAGGATATGTATGTATCGCCGATCTGAAATCTGTACTTAATAAGAAACGTCTAAATACCGAATCAGATAGACGGCATAGCAAGCCGCGTAATAAAGCTCTAACAAAGCAATAGAATCGATATCGATCGATCGCTCGCTTCTTTTGTTTTTTTTTTTGAGACGGACTGCCGAATACTATTGCCGAGTTTTATCAAACGACTCGGGGGCCAGGTAGAGGTACTTGCAAAACTTAACTTTTAATATGAATATATGAATATAATTAAGTTACATCCGAACTAACTAACTAATGAACCGACCACGAAGGGCATGACTTGGGTTGTAGGGAAAAAAAAAAAACAATGTACGCTATGCAGGTAGGTGCCTACAAATGGAAATGTGAAATTATTAGGTATGTTACGATGCCTTACCTACATTACCTACACTGGATTGACTGAATATACCTAGACACCACGATTCACCAATCACAGTGTGCGAACGATCTGTTAGGTTAGAGGCTCCCCGTCGCCCCGCATACCCCTCATCGGGCGCATTGTATATATATAGGGCCGAAGCGCTCTCCTAAATTTTTCATATCGCATCCGCGCGCTCTACGACTGCACGTCGTCTCGTCGTTCGAACTCGAAGTGAAGTAAAAAACATATAAGATGGCACGTACCAAGCAGACCGCTCGCAAGTCGACCGGTGGTAAGGCACCCCGTAAGCAGTTGGCCACCAAGGCTGCTCGCAAGAGCGCCCCGGCGACCGGAGGTGTCAAGAAGCCCCATCGCTACAGGCCCGGAACCGTCGCTCTGCGTGAGATCCGTCGCTACCAGAAGAGCACCGAGCTCCTCATCCGCAAGCTGCCGTTCCAGCGTCTCGTGCGTGAGATCGCGCAAGACTTCAAGACGGACCTCCGCTTCCAGAGCTCCGCCGTGATGGCGTTGCAGGAGGCTAGCGAGGCGTACCTGGTCGGTCTGTTCGAGGACACCAACTTGTGCGCCATCCACGCCAAGCGCGTTACCATCATGCCCAAGGACATCCAGCTCGCTCGCAGAATTCGCGGAGAGCGTGCCTAAGCACCTCCGGCACCGATCGATTCAAACGGCCCTTCTAAGGGCCACACATGCTATCTATGATACCTGTTTCTGTACGACACGATGTCTTTCACGTAACATCAGGCAGGTTATGTAGTATGTATGAGTTGAGTACAGGCACATGGCCTGGCCTACATAAAAATTCAAACAATGATACAATACACGAATAAAATTGCTACATATTATTTTTATGCATAATGGAATGGAAGTGTTGCAAACACCAGCAATACCTAGCATCCCTAAACCTAAAGGCGCTGTAACGTAACATAGGTACCTATTATACCCTAGTACCCTAGTCTGGAATTCTGGACAAATATTATTTAACGTAAAATCACTTATTATATTATTTTCATGTCATTTTTTTTTTTTCGATTATACAACATCGTTAAACTCGTAAATATCTACCCAGACTACCCACCCACCTATACTTTACTATGGTTTACAACAATTACTATGGTTCGCTTAATATATGTAAGTATTCACTTCAAATTGGCTATAAAACAAATCAATCAATATTTAGAAGAAAAAAATAAATAAATTAATAAATACCTCTATTGTCATTCCGTCCGTTCCGTGCTTGCTTTATCATAAGCATAAGCTAGCTAGCGCGTGGAATAATCTCTCCCCGCACTCCCCTCGTTCGTCTGTCGCATCGAAACTGTATATATACAGGCCCCGCCGCTCCGAAAAGTCCACAGTTTAAGTTTGTGCTCGTCTTACTTCGCACGCAACGCAACCGAATCAGAATCGATCATGACTGGTCGCGGAAAAGGTGGAAAGGGATTGGGAAAAGGAGGCGCCAAGCGACACAGGAAAGTGTTGCGTGACAACATCCAGGGTATTACCAAGCCGGCTATCCGTCGTCTGGCGCGCCGAGGCGGTGTCAAGCGTATCTCCGGTCTCATCTACGAGGAGACTCGCGGTGTGCTGAAGGTGTTCCTAGAGAATGTCATCCGTGACGCGGTCACCTACACTGAGCACGCCAAGAGGAAGACCGTCACCGCCATGGATGTGGTGTACGCCCTAAAACGCCAGGGCCGTACCCTGTACGGTTTCGGCGGTTAGGCAGCGAACCATCGCCCCCCTTGTCGTTCCTAGATCGACAATCAAAAGGCCCTTCTCAGGGCCGCAAAACTATCCTGTTATTTACTCTGTTCTTTGTTCACACGAGTCTCAATTATACATTACTCTGCATTTTAAATACCAAATATAAGCTACCGCTTCACGCTATGGCACATCACATTTCGCAGACAAACCTGTGCTGCTGTTACGAATGTTAGTACCATTAGCTTTACCTTCCCCACCTAACTAGTACAGGACCATAGATGATGATGATGATGATAATTATAGTAACTTCATACAGATTTACTGATACATAATCAATATAAATACATACATTGCCGTGCTGTGCTCTCTGTGCGCTCACGTAGACTGCTGTGTCTGTCAGGTCTGTTACTATGTTATTGACATGTTACATGACACGATATAAACTGTAACAAAGGTATATTAAGATATATTATATGTAGAGAATGAGCAGCAGTCCGCTGGAGCCAGTGCATTATTGGTCATCCTCTTTGCAGAACATGGCGGTGGGTGGGTGCGTGCGTGTCCGACCGACCGACCGACCGACCGCTATTGTTTGTGTGCTGGATCGATGGATTTGTAATGAATTAATTAGGTAGGTAGGTATTCGTTGAATGTACCTATGTGAGTGTCGATAGTGGTCAGCGAAGTGATTGGAGTTGGAAACCGGTGCCACTCTAGGTGAGCTAGTGTCCGCGCGGATGAGAGCGCGTCGACGCTCGCCGCCGGCGCGTCGGAGGCCGATACGAGTCGATTTTGGACATTGAATATTGAATATGGTTAACGGTGGTGCTCTTCCAACCGACCTGCACTAACGACGGTTCGGCTGGACGTTTTTATTTATTGTTCTGCCGGTGCACATCGTAAATAGAGACTCGCATTCGTGCCATGTCGTTCTAGCGGTCGCGTTTACGACACCTGACATTCAGGCGGTCGAAAGTGACACAAGCACTGGTCGTACCGCTGCATGCCGGGTCCTGGCGATAGGTCGGAATCTCGCCTTGAACGTGTGATGAAGCGGAAATGGGAATCTGTCGATAGATAGAGAAGAAATGCATTTAATCTGAGGTCGCTGAATGCGCTCGCGAGACTCTCGAATTTAAAGGCGTACACAGGCCCCGGGTCCAGTGTTAGAGCCGCCGCACCCTCTAGCCTCTGTTCGTTGGTCTCGGGAGATGAGTTCGGCGAGCTTGGGCGTCGCTTAAAGTTCATCGTTTGTTGTATAAATTGTTGTTAAATCGATCCGGGCTAGTGAAAACATCGATCTGATCGCACGAGAAAACGTCTCACGACGGCTGTGTTCTCCTTGCGGCAATATGTCGCGAGGGAGGGTTCGCTGAACAGTCCAGCCCAACCCCATCGCCGACTACGAGCACAACGCCGCTGTTGTGGAGCGCGTAGAGCGCTTCCTGGCGGCCCCCGCGCCTCCCCTCGCCGGCGACTACTTCATGTCGCCCCGCGAAGTCCGGAAGGTGGCCCTGAAGCTGAACCAGCGGAAGGCCCCGGGCCCGGACGGAGTCGTCGCGGGGGCCCTAGTACAGCTGCCAAGGAGAGCCGTCGTCTCGCTGACGCGGCTGTTCAACGGCATCCTGCGCACCGGACACTTCCCCGCCCTCTGGAAGGAGGGCAAGGTGATCGTCATCCCCAAGCCGGGGAAGGACAGAAGACACCCGGGAGGCTACCGCCCGATCACCCTGCTACCTCATATCGCCAAGCTGTTTGAGCGCCTGCTGTTACGGAGAATCCTGCCCCACATCCAGCTGAGGGCAGAGCAACATGGCTTCCGTGACAGCCACAGCACGACGCTCCAGCTGGCGAGAGTCCTGCACTACCTGGCGTCGGAGCTGAACAGGGGCCGATACACCGTCGGGGTCTTTCTTGACATCGAGAAGGCCTTTGACCGAGTGTGGCACGAGGGGCTCCTCTACAAGCTCCTGGACGCAGGTGTGCCCCCAATGATCGGGCAGATCGTGGCCTCATTCCTGGAAGACCGGCGGTTCTTCGTCTCGGTCGAGAATGCACACTCCCAGACGAAGGCCATCAGCGCAGGAGTCCCGCAAGGCAGCTGCCTTTCGCCGGTGCTCTACGCGCTCTACACCAATGACATCCCCACACTCGAGGGCCATCTCGAGGAGGGGGTGGAAGACGTCGTGCTCGCCCTCTACGCGGACGACAGCGCATACTTCGCGTCGTCGCGCAAAATCGAGCTCGCCTGCAGGAAGATGCAGCGACTCCTGGACCTGCTGCCGCCCTGGCTGGACAAGTGGCGGACCGCGGTGAACGTCGGGAAGACAACAGCCCTGTTGACCACCCGCTCCCGCCGTCCGACCCCGCTACAGCTGAGGGGCCGGGACATCGAATGGCAATCGACGGTGAAATACCTCGGTTGCAACATCGACTGCTCGCTGCGCATGGTCCCGATGGTGCAACACTGCATCAACCGGGCCAAAGCCGCGCGGGCAATGCTCCGGCCTGTCCTGTCGTCCAGCCTGCCTCTGAGAGCCAAGCTGCGGGTGTACAAGGCCTATATGCGCTCGCGGCTCACCTACGCGGCTCCAGCATGGTACGCCCTGCTGTCGAAGACCCAGAAGGCACGGCTGCAGCGGTTCCAGAACATCTCCCTGCGGGTGATCACAGGAGCCGGGCGGTACGTGCGCAACACCACAATCATGAGAGATACCCGGATGCCCACCGTGGAGAAATTCGTCGCGCGGCTGGCACGGCGCATGTACGACTGCGCCGACAACAGCCGCCACGCACATCTCCACGACATTGCTCCGCACCACGCACGTCCGCCTGAAGGCAGACCACTCCCAAGAGAGTTGCTGCACATCCCACTGTCGCCAGTGTAAGCCCGCAGAAGAGGGCGAAAGCACGGCACAGTGGAGAAGAAGAAGCTCCCGCACCGTTGTCGCCAGTGTATGCCAATAGACGGCGAAAGCACAGCGCAACGAAGACCACGCGAGGCCCCTGACAAGTAGGGGCCACCCAAGACCGGGGGGGACGTTACCCCCCGAGTTGACGCCGCGGGCATGAGGCAACCATAAGTCCTCGACCCCGCAACCGTAGTGGTCCTCGCGCTCCGCGCGAGAACACACTCCGCAGACCACACGGTTCGCTGAACAGTGGCTCCATCACACGGCAATAGCTGTAACTAAAAGTTTTCACTTCACACACTCTCGGTGTTTGTTTGTGCGTTTACTTTACTTTACTTTACTTTACTCACTCGACTCTCAAATCGCAATGGCAGACGCAACAGCAGTCGTCGACGCTCCGGCACCCGCCTCCCCGGCAAAGAAGGCGAAGGCAAAGCCCACTCACCCGAAGACTTCCGAGATGGTCAACAGCGCTATCAAGGAGCTGAAGGAGCGCAGCGGGTCCTCTCTGCAGGCTATCAAGAAGTACATCGCAGCCCAGTACAAGGTCGACGCCGAGAAGTTGGCGCCGTTCATCCGCAAGTACCTGAAGAGCGCAGTCGAGTCGGGCGCGCTCATCCAGACCAAGGGCAAGGGCGCCTCCGGGTCGTTCAAGCTCGAGTCGAAGGGCTCCTCGACGACCAAGAAGCCGGCTGCGGCGAGGAGCGCCAAGTCCCCGGCCGCCAAGAAGGCCAAGAAGTCGCCCGCCACGCCCGCCAAGAGGAAGTCCGCGGCCGCGAGCCCGTCCAAGGCGAAGTCATCCGCCGCCACCAAGGACAAGAAAGCCGCCGCCGCCAAGAAGAAGCCAGCGGCCGCCGCCAAGCGGGCCGCGCCCGCCAAGGCGAAGAGCGCCACTCCCAGCAAGGCGAAGAAGACCGCCAAGCCGCCCACCAAAAAGCCGAAGGCGCCCAAACCGAAGAAGGCAGCCGCACCCAAGGCCAAACCCGCCGCCAAGAAGGCTGCGGCGAAGAAGTAAGCGTTCACTCCATCCTCACGGTGGTGACGCTGACTACTCGCCTCCTCGGCTCGGTACGTGTTCGTACAGTGCGTGCCACACCAGGCGCCGCGTGCGAAACGACCAATCCAAAAGCCCTTTTCAGGGCTATCAAATCGATCCTATATGCGTCGCGCATCATGTTTCTTGATGCGCCGTCCGTCCGATATGCACACACAAACACATGCATATACCTACCTATGTAAAATAAATATTACACAGCACAGACGCTACGATATGACGCCGCAACCGCAAGCAAAGCATGACTATGTATGTAGGTAGGTATTCGAAAATATCGAACCAGCAAAACAAATTGATATTGTATTGTATCTTGTTGACAAAAAAAAAAAAAAAAGAAAAAAAAAGGGTAATATTAAAATGCACATCAAAAATAGCTGCGGTAGCTTAGGTGAAGGGTAAAGGGGGTGAGCGAAGCGAAGCCCCCTTTGTCCTTCGTGTTAGGTTGAACATGTATGAACAACAACAAAACATACGTACTTAAAACATAAACTTGAGCACACATAAAATAAGAAGCATGTGATGAAGCGAAGCTGCTACCTTAATTGATTAACTCGGCGGGCCGCGCAAGCACGATAGTAGAGAAGAAAAGTCGAAAAGGGGGGACGCTTTTCGATTTTTCTTCGTAAAAGACTCTTTTTTTTTTTTTTTTTTTTTTTTCCATTTTCGTTTTTCTGAATGCTCGGCCGGTCACGCTGTGTTTCGCCGTTGCTCGAACGTAAGCAGCTTAGGTAGGTAGGTTAGTCATGTTAGGTGTAGTGTAGGCATTCGAATAGAAGTATAACGAGAAGATACATAAATATAATATGTAGGTATTTTAGGACAATTACAAACAACAAACACGGATGGCACAGGAGATGATTACATAGGTATACATACCTACATACTTGGATTTTGGTTGATTCGGTACTCGTTTACTGGGCGGGCACTACGGGGACAAACAAATATGTAGGTAACTACCTATGCCTACTCCTCGAGTCGTACTATACGGACAACACGACGAACGAGCAGGACGGTGAGATATCGCTTTGCGCTCACTCACGCTCGCCTATAATCGTATCACCCCACCCAGCGGAGCCCCACGCGGTAGGCATATAAAAGCAAGTTTCAGGGTCGGTCTTCTAGGATTGTTTCGACCGTCGCGCACACGGATCTCCGCTTCGCCGTCCCGCTGCAGTTCACCCGCCGCTTCGTGCGAAGCGGACGTGTGTAACACGCGCCCGTGCGCGCCGCGATCGCGATACCCGCGCCGCGAGTGTTCACGGAGGGGATTACCACATCGGGACGGACGCCGGCTCTGCCTAAGGTCGTGCCTGGTGTGTAACCCTTTCCGGACGCCAGCTCGTCCATAGCCCGCTGCTATGGACGAGCCCAAAAGCCCTTTTCAGGGCTACAGTGCTACTAGTGACAGTGACAATGATAGTGCAAGTGCAGTTGTGACCGCGAGCCCACCGCTGGGTGAAACCCCGCGCCGGCATCGCGCGCAACGATCAACTTCGATGGACCGCCTGCTCCCTATCTCCACGTCGACGGAGTACGGGTCGCCCGTGGTGCGGCGTCCTATGTCCCCGAGGGCAGAGCTTGAGCTGGACGAATTATATTTAATTCGGGCCGCTCAAGCCAACCTGTTTTCGGCGGGCCTTCTTCGTGCCATGGAGGCATACGTCGCCGCAAGCCGCGCTGCCCTGTCGGGCAAGCCCACGGCTTGTATCGGCGCCGAGCTCCTCGACGCGCAATTAGTGGAGCAGGCGAAAATGCAGCCTTTGGTGCTGCCACCAACCCGCGGGACGAGGCGCCCGCGTAGCGAAAGCCCGAGCGACGAGCTGCGTCTCCGAGGAGATGGAAAGCGAGTCCAGCTTGCGGACTCGCCGACCCCGCCACCGACGAACCAGCCGCCGCCGAGGAAGACGGGCCTCGACATGCCGTCGCTGTCGCCCTGGACGGGCGCGCTTCAGGCACCCGCCCCTGCCCACGAACCGACCGCCGCGAGTGAAAGAGACAGTGAGAGCGCTTCAACACTGGAAAAGAAAGGTACGAGTGTTTTACATACTAAGTGCTCTCCCACAGTGTCGTTTGCCGCGGCGGCCGCGACCGCAATTCCCGTGTCTGGGGCACCGCGCCCCAGCACCGCGACCCCCCCCCCGACCAGTGAGGCACCCGGTGCCGCCAACCGCGCGTCCGCTCGCCCCGTCGGCGACCACGTCGCGAGTGCCCGCCCGCCCCACGCGCTCCGCCGCTGCGCCCGCGATAGTGCCCGCCCGCCCTACGCGCCCCGCCGCCGCGCCCGCGAACCCGCCCACCGCCGCGACTGTGCCCGCCCGCCCTACGCGCCCCGCCGCTACGCCTGCGAACCCGCACGCCACGGCACCCGCGATAGGGCCCGCCCGCCCAATGCCGCCCGCCCGCCCAACGCCGCCTGCCACTGCCGCCGGTCAAACCGCAGCCGCGATTGCCACCGCCACCGCCGCCCCGTCGGGAGGCGCTGCGCCACAGCAGCCCCGCCAGCCGCGCTATCCGCCCCTTATTGTGGAGGTCCTACCCAACTGGGCCGACCACTTCAGGGCGATAGCCAGCGAGCTCGGCCGGGCTCCCAGCGCGCGCGCCTACCAAAAGGGTGTGCGCTTCACCCCCACGGCCGACGACGAGTACCGGCTTGTACAGCGCTATCTGTGCAGGCTGGAGAAGGACCACGGAGTTCGGTGGTTCTCCTACTCGCTGCCGGCCGACAAGACCCAGAAGGTGGCGATCCGCGGGCTGCCTTCAAACACCACGCCGGAAGAGATCGTCGCGGCACTTGCGGAACTCGGTGTGGAGGCCGAGTACTGCAAGCAGATCCGGGCGCGCAAGGGGCGCCCCGGTTGCATCTTCTTCGCCAGCCTGAAGAAGAATCCCGACCGTGCCCCCGGCGCTGTGTACGAGATCACGGAGCTCTTGTACATGCCGGGGGTGAAGATCGAGGCCTGGCGCTCGAAGCAGGGCCCGGCCCAGTGCCACAGGTGCCAGCAATTCCGGCACTCGTCGCATATGTGCCACCGCCCCCTAGCGTGCGTACGTTGCGGCGGTCCCCACTCGGCGCGGGAATGCCCCCACCCGAAAGACCAGCCGCCGACGTGCGCCAACTGCGGTGGACCGCACACGGCAAACAATGCGACGTGCCCCGTGTTCCGCCAGGAGGCGCGGAACAAGAAGGCCGGCACTGTGGCGCTCACCAACGCGCCCGGGCCCAAGAAGGTGCAGCCTCCCCCTCTGCCTCGTCCCGATCTGCAGGAACCAACGGCGCCCGCCTCGCTTATGGCGCAGGCGAACGACGGAGCCCCCAGGCAGAAGACGAAGCGGGGGGGGCAGAAGAAGAAGAAGGCGACGGCTCCACCTGCCGCCGGCGCCGCGGCGGCTACTCTCGCCGCCAGCGAGACTGCGGCCGCCGCTGGCGAAGGAAGAAGCGGCTGCTCCACGTGTTCCTGAGGGACTACCGCGTCGACGTGATGCTCATCAGCGAGACATTCCTAGCCGGAAGCGACAAGCTGTCGCTGCCCGGCTACTTCGTCTATCGCAAGGACGAGAAGTCCACCAGCGGCCGGGCCTTTCGAGGCTTGGCAGTCATCGTCGGCAGGAAGATCGTCCACCAGCTCGTTGACGCCCAGGAGTATACATCCCTGTATGCTTTGGGCGTCGACCTCCAGGTCGCCGGCCAGGTGCTGCGACTCTACGCCGCCTACAAGCCCCCCAGTACACCAATCCGCACCGCCGAGCTACGGGGGTTGCTACAGTCGCCGCATCCGACACTCGTCGCTGGCGACCTCAACGCCAAGCACACCGTCTGGAACTCCACCAGGGTGTGCCCAGCTGGACGCGCCATCCTTGCCGACTCCGTGAGCCACAACTACGATGTCATCGGTCCCGACGAGCCCACCCACTTCGATTCGCGGGCCGGTTGGGACACCATCGACGTCGCAGTCGTCAGAGGTCTCCGGACTCCGCCGAGCCAGGAGGTTCTCCCTGACCTCCCATCGGACCACAGGCCAGTACTTCTCGTCCTGGCGGACCTGCCCACCCGGGTCTCTCCGCCAGCATCACGCCGACGCTACCAGTGGGGCGCCTTCACCGCCGCCCTCGACCAGTCTTCGACCACATGTCCAGTCAACCAGCCGGAAGACGTTGACCGCCTGGCATCGCTGCTAACAACCCAGATCCGAGACGCGCTCGACCTATCATCGCACACCGTAGCTCGCGGGGGGAAGCCCAATCCTCTTCCTGCTGAGCTACGCGCACTCATCCGCGATAAGCGCGCTCTCCGGAAGCAGTGGCAGCAAACCCGCTGCCCAACGATGAAGACCAGGCTCAACGCCATGACGGCAGAGCTGAAGCGCCGACTTGATCTCCACGCCGAAGAATCTTGGGAACGCCACGTCGAGTCCATGGGCGACCACGTCCCCTCCGTGCATCGCCTATGCCGGGATTTGTCGACTACTCCAACTCCCGTCCGACCAATCCTGGGCAGCGACGGCCTACCAAGATTTCGAGCCCAAGACCGTGCGGAGATCTTCGCCGAATGCCTCGAGAAGCAGTTCAAGCCGAACCCTACGGATGATGTGGAGCACGTCGCAGCAGTCGAGAGACACCTGCGAGAGTACTTCGCCTCGCCGATAGCTCCCGAAGAGGACCCAACCGTCGTCACGCCCGGCCAGATCATGCGTGCTTTCAGACGTACCAAGCCCAGGAAAGCCCCGGGCGCAGACCGCATACCTAACATGGCGCTGCTACATTTGCCGCCACGTACTGTGGCGGCCGTTACGCGCCTGTTTAACGGTATCTTGCGCACGGGCCACTTCCCAACCCAATGGAAGGAGGGCTTGGTCATCATGTTGCCCAAGCCGGGCAAGGACTCCAAGCTGCCTGAGAGCTATCGGCCGATAACTCTACTGAGTACCATCTCAAAGGTGTTTGAGAAACTCCTGCTGGCGAAGCTACTGCCCCACATCCAGCCGCGCCCAGAACAGTTCGGCTTCAGGCCCGAGCATTCTACGACGCTTCAGCTCACCAGAGTACTGAATGACATGACGGTTTGTTTAAACAAGAAGGAATACACTGTCGCAGTACTCCTGGACATGGAGAAGGCGTTTGACAGAGTATGGCACGAGGGGTTGCTGTACAAATTGTCGACGTCTCCAGCCCCAAGAAGACTGGTCCAGATCATCGCCTCCTTCCTGAAGAATCGCCGATTCCGAGTGATGGTGGAAGACGCCGTCTCCGAGGAACACCCCGTTGCAGCCGGCGTCCCTCAGGGATCCTGCCTGTCTCCAGCCTGCTACTCCCAATATACGGACGACATCCCCGTCGGGCCGGGTGCCCAGCTGGCACTCTTCGCCGACGACGCTGCCTACTACGCGTCGTCGATCCAGGCACGGCACGCTGCCGTCAAACTGCAGCGCACCCTGGACATCTTGCCCGACTAGCTCGCCAAGTGGCGGTTGTCCGTCAACGTTGGGAAGACGCAGGCGCTCATCACAGGCCAGTCCCCCCTTCCACCACCACTCCAGCTCCAAGGACAGGACATCGCGTGGTCTCCGCAGGTGAAGTACCTGGGAGTGACCATCGATCGCCGGCTCACCATGAAGCAACATGTCGACAACGTCGTCAACCAGGTCAAGGTGGCACGCGCCAAGCTGCGTCCACTTCTCGACTCCAGCCTCCCTCTGAGGGCGAAGCTCGGGATCTACAAGTGCTACGTGAGATCCCGCCTCACCTACGCGGCCCCGGCATGGTACGCCCTGTGCTCGGAGACGAACAAACGGAGACTCCGAGCCCAAGAGAACCTCTCTTTGCGTACCATCGTCGACGCCCCCCGCTACGTGAGGAATGCGACGATCCAGAGGGACCTCAGATGGGAACCAGTGGACCAGTTTGTCCAGAGGCTGGCGAAGGGCATGTTCGCGCGTGCGGATAGCTCTCATCATCCGCACATCCGCGACATGGCGCCGTACCACGCGCGCCCGCCCGACCGCCGCCGCCTGCCACGCGACCTGGTTGCCTAGCCGGCGATCATCCAAAGGAACACCCCTCGTGAGAACATCTCCACCGCCCGCGAGGGCCCCCCGATGACCTGTCCATAGGAGTGGACAGAGGCGCTTCTTCAGGAAGAGATCCGATGATCTGACCCTGACTCCCCACGCCCCAGAATGGGTGCGTGAGAAGAATGCTTGATTGATTGATTGATCGGTCTTCTAATTAAACCCGACACAGTCCGCGAAGTCACTTGCTTCGCTTGTTCGCTCGTTGTGCACATACCTAACTAACTCGACAATCATGTCCGGAAGAGGCAAAGGCGGCAAAGTTAAGGGAAAGGCAAAGTCCCGCTCCAACCGTGCCGGACTCCAGTTCCCAGTGGGTCGTATCCACAGGCTGCTGCGCAAGGGTAACTACGCCGAGCGCGTCGGTGCCGGAGCGCCCGTCTATCTCGCCGCCGTGATGGAGTACTTGGCCGCTGAAGTGCTCGAGTTGGCCGGCAATGCCGCTCGCGACAACAAAAAGACCAGGATCATCCCGAGGCATCTCCAGCTGGCCATCCGTAACGACGAGGAGCTTAACAAGCTCCTCTCCGGAGTCACCATCGCACAGGGCGGTGTCCTGCCCAACATCCAGGCCGTCCTGCTGCCCAAGAAGACTGAAAAGAAGGCTTAAACAAAAACCTCTCTTCTTCACTCCAAAAAATCGCTACACTATAGCTACATAGTGTCAGTGCAAACGGCCCTTGTCAGGGCCACTAAATTATTCCGATAAACTACAAATTATCATGTTTCTTGATATGCGGATCACGCTTCGTCTCTCTACATTGCATTACATACATACCTACATTACCCTATAGATCGACCAAAAGTATGTATAAATAAGACCGACATTTGTTTGGAACTAAATGAGCCTTTTTACAAATACAAATTTAGTTTAATCCATTTCAAAGAAAATGGTTATAACATGCATACCAACAGCGTCATAGATCACTTTTTAGAAAGAAAGAAAGAAAGAAATAAACACGACAAGACAAACAAACAAGAGTTTGAATATACCTACTGTCGTGGCGTAAGGCCGGCAGCCTCCTTGGCTCGTTGGCCGGCGAGGCTAGAGGTTATGACGGAAAAACCATAGAGTAAGGGAGGGACGGATAAGACGTGAAAATAAATGGGGTGACGAAAAAGCTGAAGAAAATCTTATTGCTAGACCTTTGTTAGACCAAACAAAGTGGTCCTTCGAAGACAACTGACTAGCACTGTGGATCCAGTGTAACGACAAAAGGTATGCCGCTGACCCGCTCCCAGGCAAAAAATATGGAGGCCAGCAGGCCAGACGAGCCGACGACGACGTCGCCCGCTGATGAGACGCCCGCTGACGAGGTGCCCGCGGGTGGCCGTGATGACGACGCGATTTCCCTCAGGTCAATGACATCCGCCGTATCGGTAGCCTCGACCACCAGACGCAGGCAGCTTCTCGACCTTGAGCTGGAGACTGCGGAAGCAATGGCTGCCATTGAGCTGGAGGAAGCGAAGGCAAAAGCCGAGCAGCAACGACGAGCCTCGGACGTGAAGAGACGGCTGCTTACCACGAGACTAGCCCTGCAAACGGCCGCTTTGGAAGACGAGGGAAGGCGCAGCCGTGCGTCCTCTCGAGCGTCGTCGGTCACCGACATGCGACCGACGATGAAGACTATTCTCCAAATGCCCACAGTGACAGCAGCGGCTTGCGACGCAGCCCGACCCAAAGACCACCGAGACCACCCCGAAATGACGAAAACCGGTGATATGGCGAAGTTCCTAGCAAGACAGACGTCGATCAAGGAGCTACCACAGTTCTGCGGAGACCCCGAAGAGTGGCCCTTATTCTACGCACAGTTCGTGACGACGACCCGACTATGCGGATACAGCGACGACGAAAACATCGCCCGGCTAGCAAAATGCCTTAAAGGGCACGCCCGCGAAGCTGTATCGGCCCTGCTCGTCACTGCAACAAACCTAGAAATCATCATAAAAACATTACGGCTGCGATTCGGACGACCGGAACTGTTGATTGAGGTAATGTTATTGAAAATTCATAACATTCGTGACATACGTCAAGACGACGTCAATCTACTCATAGAGTACGCGACCATAGTGCAAAACATTGTCGCGACCATGAAAATGACAAATGAGGTCGGTCATCTGACGAACCCGACCTTGATTCGAGAAATAATCGGCAAGTTACCGATGACGCTGAAGTACCAGTGGAGTTTCTCTATTGCGAGTAGAGGTGAGAGCAAAATTAATCTCAACGACGTGTCAGAGTGGTTGATGATGGTAGCCAATGCCGCGACGACTATTGCACCGCTGCCTACTGCTGACCGACAACACCATCAACACACAAAGCAGGAGAAGAAGTTCGTACATGCCACCACACCCACCACCTCAATGACGACAGCCCCAACGCGAACCACCTGCGCACTGTGTCAACACGAACACGCCCTGAACAACTGCTCTGAATTTAAACGCCTTTCCATAGACGATCGCTGGAAATTGGTGACCGAGAGAAAGCTGTGCTTCTGCTGCCTGTCGCTGAGTCACCAGCTTAAGAGCTGCAGGGGGAAGACCAAGTGTTCCGAAGGGCAATGCACCAGACTACATCACCCGCTGCTACACGCCGCGCCACGCAACGAGACTAACGAGCGGGCGCAGACTGCGGCGACGGTGAACCATTGCGGCGACGCGACATCCACTATTCTCCTAAAGGTGGCACCAGTGGTCATCTCTGGACCGAGCGGGGACGTGGAGGCTCTAGCGCTACTAGACGAGGGAGCGTCGGTGTCACTGATTGACGACTCTCTACTGAAGCGGGCCGGTATCACAGGACCAACCGCGACGCTGCAATTACGAGGGGCCACCGGAATGAGGACGAGCGAGCCGAACTCCAAGAGGGTCAACATCACCGTTCGTGGCCGAGCTAAAGAAGAGCGCTTCGTTTTGTATAATATGAGATCTGTAAATAATTTATACTTGCCTGTACATAATGTAAATATTAATGGACTACTGAACGACTTCCCACACCTGACTGACCTCCTACAACACATCGACAGACTGACCTACAACGAGCGACCGCAAATACTTATAGGATCCGACAACATTGACCTAATCGTGACCAGACGTGCTCATGTAGGACCGACCGGACCGATTGTGTCGGAGACAAGCTTGGGGAACATCGTGCACGGTAAACTGTCGCCATTGACACCGACGGACGCGACTATTTACCACCTGTGCCCATGCGACGCCCTGAATGACATGGTGAGGCGATCGTTCTCGACTGACGGTTTCGGGACGAAACCATTCTCTGATACTCCTCGGTCGCGAGAGGATCTGAAGGCTCTCGCCATCATGGAAAAGACGACGAAACTAGTAGGTGACAGGTGGGAGACTGGCCTTCTGTGGAGGGACGACGCAGCAGTGCTGCCAGACAGCCGCGCTGTCGCCCAGAAGCGGCTGGTGGGTGTCACCAAGAAGATGGACAGCATGCCTGAGTTTGCAGCGCGCTACAGAGAGAAGGTGGAGGAAAACCTGGAAAAATGCTATCTGAAGAAGCTGACGGAAACGGAGCAGGTAACAAAGACTGACAAAACATGGTATCTGCCACACTTCGCCGTGTTCAACCCAAATAAGCCAAACAAGCTACGCCTAGTACTTGACTGCGCAGCAAAGTCAAGCGGCAAGTCGCTCAATGATTTCCTACTTAGCGGACCTGACTTTCTCACATCACTAACAGGCATCCTTTTAGGTTTCCGTTGCGGCAAGATAGCTGTGATGGGTGACATTCAAGAGATGTTTCATCGCGTACTCATCAGAGAAGAGGACCAACAAGCACAGCGGCTTCTGTGGGACGGTGGTGAGTACGCCATGACTGTGATGACCTTTGGTGCTGTGTGTTCGCCGTCATCTGCACAGTACGTGAAGAATTTGAACGCGACCAGATTCAAGACCACGCACCCCAAGGCTGTTGACGCGATCGTAGAACACCATTACGTCGACGACTTCATCTATTCAATTGACGAGTACGACGAGGCTCTACAGGTTGTAAATGATGTGATAAGTATTCATGCTAAGGGAGGTTTTAACATGCGAAACTTTATGTCAAACTCCAAACGGCTTCTAGGACATTTGCCCGAAGATAAGCTTGCACCGGGTGGTGCAAAGATGCTCTCAGATGATAAGAACGAGACCATGGAACGCGTTTTAGGCCTAAACTGGGACCCCGAAGACGATAGCTTCACCTTCCTATTGAAGTTCCACAAAGTTGACTGCGACATCAGCGCTGGCGTCAAAAGACCGACCAAGAGAGATGTTTTGAAGCTAGTCATGTCCGTGTTTGACCCACTGGGGTTTCTGCTCTATGTTACAGTTCAGGCCCGCATCTTACTTCAAGACATTTGGAAGTCCAAAATAGGATGGGATGATGAGATTGAAACGTGCCACTTTCACAGATGGCAAGCCTGGCTGCAAGAGCTGAACAAGACGACAGAGGTACGAATACCGCGCTGGTTGTCCGCTAATAACTGTGACAAGCATGCATCTGCTGAGTTGCACGTCTTCTGCGATGCCAGCTCAAGGGCCTTTGTGAGCGTTGCTTATCTCAGAAGGAAAACGGCCGACGGAGTATGGCATGTAGCAATGATAATGGCGCGAGCGAGGGTTGCGCCTCTAAAGGTCCTGAGCATACCTCGGCTAGAGTTACAGGCAGCCGTGATGGGAGCACGACTCTCCCAGGTTTTGAAGAGATACATAGGACTACCAATTAATAAAATAAAATTTTGGACGGACTCGAAAACTGTCCTTAGCTGGCTTAGGTCCGAGACCGGACGTTTCAAGCCTTTTGTAGCGCATCGTGTCAGCGAAGTCTTTGAGCTGACAGACGTCTGTGACTGGAGGTGGGTGCCGACAGACATGAACCCCGCTGATGATGCCACACGGGACGTTGTCATTGCCACCAATGATAGATGGCTTCGAGGACCCGACTTTCTTCGACAACGCGAAGAGTCATGGCCACAGGAAGACGAAAGGTCCATAGCTCTAGATCTGGATGACGTTGAGGTGAAGGCGGTAAATTTACTGACTTCTGAAGCAAATGGAGCCCTGCCAGATGACAGCCAGTTCTCATCGTACTGGAGACTAATCAGAAGCACCGCCTGGATCTTTCGCTTCATCCACAACTCCAGAGGCTCGGGAAACAGACGAACCGGCGAACTCACGGCCAGTGACCTGAGGTCTGCTGAAACTGCGTGGGTTAAAGAAAGTCAAAGGCGGAATTACTCACGAGAAATTGCTTCGATACTATCGACGGAGTTTGTGGACAAGACGAGCTCTCTGCGACAGTTGACACCCTTCTTAGATGCCTATGATGTTCTTCGAGTTTCAGGAAGAATAACAGCATCTAATGTAGCCGAAGGCACAAAACATCCTGCGATCTTGCATCCAAAAGACACCTTTACAAAGCTACTACTCCAACAGTACCACAAGGATGCGGGACATGCTGGCCGAGAGATGACTTTGAACAACGTCAGACAACGATTTTGGATATGCAACGGTCGGAATGCAGTGAAGGCAACCTGGAATACGTGTCAAAAATGCAAGATTGACAAGGCGAAACCAGTTCCACCTCTAATGGGACAACTGCCCGACGTAAGGCTCAAGACCGGGGGACGAGCGTTTCGCTTTACTGGACTTGATTATTTTGGACCCATGACGGTCAAGGTTGGCCGGAGACACGAGAAAAGGTATGGTGCCTTGTTCACTTGCCTCACGGTCAGAGCTGTACACGTAGAGCTCGTTCACGACCTGACAACTAGCAGTGCGATAATGGCACTAAGACGGTTTATTGCAAGACGAGGCTGCCCGGAACAGATGTGGTCCGACAATGCAACTACCTTTAAGGGAGCAGACAATGAGCTAAAGCAATCGGTTCGTGCGATAGATCAAGAGGAACTACTACGCTACGGAAGTATCAGGCAGATCGAGTGGCATTTTATTGCGCCGCAGGCCCCCCACATGGGCGGATGCTGGGAGCGCCTGGTTCGGTCTATAAAAACGGCTATGAAGGCGACACTGAAAGAGGTTGTTCCAAGCGACCAGACCCTACAGACGGTGGTTGCCGAGGCAGAAGCTATAGTCAACACCCGACCCCTAACCTACGTCCCCCTCGACCATGTAGACGACTTGCCCTTGACACCAAATGATTTCTTACTGGCCAAAACTAACGATTTCGACCAGCCCTTCGGAAGCTTCGGTGACGGTGACCTGCTGAGACGAAACTGGAGGGAAGGACAACGACTTGCTGACTTAGTCTGGAAGCGGTGGCTCAAGGAGTACCTACCGACTTTGACAAGACGGGACAAATGGTACGGACCAACGACTCGACCAATAACGGACGGTGACTTAGTTATTATAGCAGATGACCAGGCGCCCCGTAACCTCTGGCTACGGGGTGTCGTGACAAAAACATACAGAGGACCCGACGGACTAGTCCGTGTAGCTGACGTGAATACCAGACTGGGACTGTACCGACGAGCAGCAGCCAAGCTCTGCCGGCTGGACGTCCAACCACCGGGAGTATTGGCTCCCAATACTGGAGGTGGGGATGTCGTGGCGTAAGGCCGGCAGCCTCCTTGGCTCGTTGGCCGGCGAGGCTAGAGGTTATGACGGAAAAACCATAGAGTAAGGGAGGGACGGATAAGACGTGAAAATAAATGGGGTGACGAAAAAGCTGAAGAAAATCTTATTGCTAGACCTTTGTTAGACCAAACACCTACCTAGTTAAGAAACTAAGTAGATAGATAATTATTAGTTAAGGGTATTAAGTGATTTTGTATCGTTTTATGAAATATATTATAGGTACACACACTGTACAAAATCATATTGTAGTCAACAAAACTTGTAGTATGAAAGTAAGAAGAGCCAAACTCATTGTAATCCACGCTTGTAAGCCATTTTAAAACCAACTAATTTGCATATCTTATAGGTAGTATAGTAAGTTTGTAAATACCCAACTACTCAATATATATATATATATATATATATATATTTTATCGTATAGAAATAACCTAACCTAACCTAACCTGATTTAGTCAACTTTTTTGAAACCTTACTTTTTCAAACCTAAACTAACCTAACTTTTTCAAACCTAACCTAATTTAACCTAACTTTTTCAAACCTAACCTAATTTAACCTAACTTTTTCAAACCTAACCTAACCTAATTAAATCTTACCTAACCTACACCAATCTAATTTAACCTAACCTAACCTAATTTAACCTATGTACCTAATTTAATCTAACCCAACCAACCTAACCTAACTTTTTGAAACCTCACCTTTTAGAAACCTTACATACCTAGTTCTACCTATGATGTAGCTATGATGGTATTTTATGTAGCTATAGCTAGCTGATGCTAAAGTAGGTATTAATAATAATAATAGAGTGCGAAGCACGCATCGAGCGAGCGAGAGCCGGCTAGTCGTTTAGGGGTTTTGGATTGTTACCGGCAGCTCGACTCGCAACGCCCCAACTCAATAAAACTCGGGGCAGAACAAAAACGGACCACACTCGGGTTTAGACTTTCGTACTGTTCTGTTTATTCACCGCTCGCTCGTTCGTTCGCTACAATGCCGCCCAAGACTAGTGGAAAGGCCGCCAAGAAGTCTGGCAAGGCTCAGAAGAACATTTCTAAGACCGATAAGAAGAAGAGGAAGCACAAGCGCAAGGAGAGTTACGCCATCTACATCTACAAGGTGCTGAAACAGGTCCACCCCGACACCGGTATCTCCAGCAAGGCCATGTCCATCATGAACTCGTTCGTGAACGACATTTTCGAGCGCATCGCCGCGGAAGCCTCTCGTCTCGCCCACTACAACAAGCGGTCGACGATCACTTCTCGGGAGGTGCAAACTTCCGTGAGGCTGCTTCTGCCCGGTGAACTCGCCAAGCACGCCGTCAGTGAAGGCACTAAGGCCGTCACCAAGTACACCAGCTCCAAGTAGACTCGCCTCTACCGCTTGTCCTCGCGGACAATCGAAAGAAAACGGCCCTTTTGAGGGCCACAAAATTGTTCCAACTCCTATATTGTTTCGAGTACTGACCAGATTGTCTCACGCCTATACCAGACAAACAAGAAACACGCGCTATATGTATAGGATATGTATGTATCGCCGATCTGAAATCTGTACTTAATAAGAAACGTCTAAATACCGAATCAGATAGACGGCATAGCAAGCCGCGTAATAAAGCTCTAACAAAGCAATAGAATCGATATCGATCGATCGCTCGCTTCTTTTGTTTTTTTTTTAGAGACGGACTGCCGAATACTATTGCCGAGTTTTATCAAACGACTCGGGGGCCAGGTAGAGGTACTTGCAAAACTTAACTTTTAATATGAATATATGAATATAATTAAGTTACATCCGAACTAACTAACTAATGAACCGACCACGAAGGGCATGACTTGGGTTGTAGGGAAAAAAAAAAACAATGTACGCTATGCAGGTAGGTGCCTACAAATGGAAATGTGAAATTATTAGGTATGTTACGATGCCTTACCTACATTACCTACACTGGATTGACTGAATATACCTAGACACCACGATTCACCAATCACAGTGTGCGAACGATCTGTTAGGTTAGAGGCTCCCCGTCGCCCCGCATACCCCACATCGGGCGCATTGTATATATATAGGGCCGAAGCGCTCTCCTAAATTTTTCATATCGCATCCGCGCGCTCTACGACTGCACGTCGTCTCGTCGTTCGAACTCGAAGTGAAGTAAAAAACATATAAGATGGCACGTACCAAGCAGACCGCTCGCAAGTCGACCGGTGGTAAGGCACCCCGTAAGCAGTTGGCCACCAAGGCTGCTCGCAAGAGCGCCCCGGCGACCGGAGGTGTCAAGAAGCCCCATCGCTACAGGCCCGGAACCGTCGCTCTGCGTGAGATCCGTCGCTACCAGAAGAGCACCGAGCTCCTCATCCGCAAGCTGCCGTTCCAGCGTCTCGTGCGTGAGATCGCGCAAGACTTCAAGACGGACCTCCGCTTCCAGAGCTCCGCCGTGATGGCGTTGCAGGAGGCTAGCGAGGCGTACCTGGTCGGTCTGTTCGAGGACACCAACTTGTGCGCCATCCACGCCAAGCGCGTTACCATCATGCCCAAGGACATCCAGCTCGCTCGCAGAATTCGCGGAGAGCGTGCCTAAGAACCTCCGGCACCGATCGATTCAAACGGCCCTTCTAAGGGCCACACATGCTATCTATGATACCTGTTTCTGTACGACACGATGTCTTTCACGTAACATCAGGCAGGTTATGTAGTATGTATGAGTTGAGTACAGGCACATGGCCTGGCCTACATAAAAATTCAAACAATGATACAATACACGAATAAAATTGCTACATATTATTTTTATGCATAATGGAATGGAAGTGTTGCAAACACCAGCAATACCTAGCATCCCTAAAACTAAAGGCGCTGTAACGTAACATAGGTACCTATTATACCCTAGTACCCTAGTCTGGAATTCTGGACAAATATTATTTAACGTAAAATCACTTATTATATTATTTTCATGTCATTATTTTTTTTTTTTTTCGATTATACAACATCGTTAAACTCGTAAATATCTACCCAGACTACCCACCCACCTATACTTTACTATGGTTTACTACAATTACTATGGTTCGCTTAATATATGTAAGTATTCACTTCAAATTGGCTATAAAACAAATCAATCAATATTTAGAAGAAAAAAAAATAAATAAATTAATAAATACCTCTATTGTCATTCCGTCCGTTCCGTGCTTGCTTTATCATAAGCATAAGCTAGCTAGCGCGTGGAATAATCTCTCCCCGCACTCCCCTCGTTCGTCTGTCGCATCGAAACTGTATATATACAGGCCCCGCCGCTCCGAAAAGTCCACAGTTTGAGTTTGTGCTCGTCTTACTTCGCACGCAACGCAACCGAATCAGAATCGATCATGACTGGTCGCGGAAAAGGTGGAAAGGGATTGGGAAAAGGAGGCGCCAAGCGACACAGGAAAGTGTTGCGTGACAACATCCAGGGTATTACCAAGCCGGCTATCCGTCGTCTGGCGCGCCGAGGCGGTGTCAAGCGTATCTCCGGTCTCATCTACGAGGAGACTCGCGGTGTGCTGAAGGTGTTCCTAGAGAATGTCATCCGTGACGCGGTCACCTACACTGAGCACGCCAAGAGGAAGACCGTCACCGCCATGGATGTGGTGTACGCCCTAAAACGCCAGGGCCGTACCCTGTACGGTTTCGGCGGTTAGGCAGCGAACCATCGCCCCCCTTGTCGTTCCTAGATCGACAATCAAAAGGCCCTTCTCAGGGCCGCAAAACTATCCTGTTATTTACTCTGTTCTTTGTTCACACGAGTCTCAATTATACATTACTCTGCATTTTAAATACCAAATATAAGCTACCGCTTCACGCTATGGCACATCACATTTCGCAGACAAACCTGTGCTGCTGTTACGAATGTTAGTACCATTAGCTTTACCTTCCCCACCTAACTAGTACAGGACCATAGATGATGATGATGATGATAATTATAGTAACTTCATACAGATTTACTGATACATAATCAATATAAATACATACATTGCCGTGCTGTGCTCTCTGTGCGCTCACGTAGACTGCTGTGTCTGTCAGGTCTGTTACTATGTTATTGACATGTTACATGACACGATATAAACTGTAACAAAGGTATATTAAGATATATTATATGTAGAGAATGAGCAGCAGTCCGCTGGAGCCAGTGCATTATTGGTCATCCTCTTTGCAGAACATGGCGGTGGGTGGGTGCGTGCGTGTCCGACCGACCGACCGACCGACCGCTATTGTTTGTGTGCTGGATCGATGGATTTGTAATGAATTAATTAGGTAGGTAGGTATTCGTTGAATGTACCTATGTGAGTGTCGATAGTGGTCAGCGAAGTGATTGGAGTTGGAAACCGGTGCCACTCTAGGTGAGCTAGTGTCCGCGCGGATGAGAGCGCGTCGACGCTCGCCGCCGGCGCGTCGGAGGCCGATACGAGTCGATTTTGGACATTGAATATTGAATATGGTTAACGGTGGTGCTCTTCCAACCGACCTGCACTAACGACGGTTCGGCTGGACGTTTTTATTTATTGTTCTGCCGGTGCACATCGTAAATAGAGACTCGCATTCGTGCCATGTCGTTCTAGCGGTCGCGTTTACGACACCTGACATTCAGGCGGTCGAAAGTGACACAAGCACTGGTCGTACCGCTGCATGCCGGGTCCTGGCGATAGGTCGGAATCTCGCCTTGAACGTGTGATGAAGCGGAAATGGGAATCTGTCGATAGATAGAGAAGAAATGCATTTAATCTGAGGTCGCTGAATGCGCTCGCGAGACTCTCGAATTTAAAGGCGTACACAGGCCCCGGGTCCAGTGTTAGAGCCGCCGCACCCTCTAGCCTCTGTTCGTTGGTCTCGGGAGATGAGTTCGGCGAGCTTGGGCGTCGCTTAAAGTTCATCGTTTGTTGTATAAATTGTTGTTAAATCGATCCGGGCTAGTGAAAACATCGATCTGATCGCACGAGAAAACGTCTCACGACGGCTGTGTTCTCCTTGCGGCAATATGTATGTTCGCTGAACAGTGGCTCCATCACACGGCAATAGCTCCCGGACGGGATCACCAGCAAGACGACAGACCTGAGGCTACTCGTGCAGGAGCATGATGTGCATGTCGTGCTTCTGTGCGAGACGAAGCTGCACCCCAGCCGAGAGCTCCGACTGCCCAACTTCTTCGTGTACCGCCGCGACGAGTTATCTCCGAGAGACGTGCCGTACAGAGGCACGGCGGTTCTCGTGAGACGGGACCTCGTCCACGAAGAGTTGGAGCTGCCCGCCTTCAAGACTACACGGTCCATAGGCGTCCGTCTGAAGACGGCCGACACGGAGCTCAAAGTCTTCGCAGCCTACAAGCCTCCCGGCGACGTCCACCATTTCTACCCGGAAGACATCCGAGCGATGATGGAAGGAGCGACCCCCACACTGGTCGCAGGCGATCTCAACGCCAAGCACCACCAGTGGGGGTCCCACAGCATCAACCCCGCCGGAAGGGCCCTACAGGAAGATGCTGAGAACTCCAACTACGAAGTACTCAGCCCGGGGGCCCCGACACACTACCCGACGAACCCCATGCATCGCCCGGATGTACTAGACGTCGCCCTGGTCAAGAACGTACAGTTCCCCATCGCCATCGGGGAGCTGTACGACATCGACACCCCCCACCTGCCTATCTTGCTGGTCCTCGGGGTGGAGGCCGATCTCACGTCGGCACCGCGTCCAAGAACGAAGACGGACTGGCACAAATACCAGCTGGAGTTGAACACAACGCAGCTCCCCGGCGGTGTCTCTACCAAGGAAGAGGTAGAAGCCGCGGCAGTGGCCATCACCACAGCCATCACCACCGCTCAAGCCGCAGCCACCACCACCAAGCCACCGCCGGTCTTGCGGAAGGAGAGGCTCCCTCCACACCTCCGCAAGAAGTTGGACCTCAAGCGCCGTCTTCGTCGAACCTGGCACCACACGCGCTGCCCCGTGATCAAGGCGGAGATCAACCGGCTCGGAGAAGAACTGCGCGCGGGCATCATCGAGCTGAGGGGACAGTCCTGGGAACGCACCATTGACCAGGCCTCCCAAGATGACACCGCCCTTCACCGCCTGAACCGCAGCCTGACGTCAACTCCCGAGCCGGTCTGCCCCATGTTTGATCACACGGGCAGGCGCCGCTACGCCGCACGAGATCGAGCCGCCATCCTGGCTGACCACTTCGCTGGGCAGTTCCAGCCCAACCCCATCGCCGACTATGAGCACAACGCCGCTGTTGTGGAGCGCGTAGAGCGCTTCCTGGCGGTCCCCGCGCCTCCCCTCGCCGGCGACTACTTCATGTCGCCCCGCGAAATCCGGAAGGTGGCCCTGAAGCTGAACCAGCGGAAGGCCCCGGGCCCGGACGGAGTCGTCGCGGGGGCCCTAGTACAGCTGCCAAGGAAAGCCGTCGTCTCACTGACGCGGCTGTTCAACGGCATCCTGCGCACCGGACACTTCCCCGCCCTCTGGAAGGAGGGCAAGGTGATCGTCATCCCCAAGCCGGGGAAGGACAGAAGACACCCGGGAGGCTACCGCCCGATCACCCTGCTGCCTCATATCGCCAAGCTGTTTGAGCGCCTGCTGTTACGGAGAATCCTGCCCCACATCCAGCTGAGGGCAGAGCAACATGGCTTCCGTGACAGCCACAGCACGACGCTCCAGCTGGCGAGAGTCCTGCACTACCTGGCGTCGGAGCTGAACAGGGGCCGATACACCGTCGGGGTCTTTCTTGACATCGAGAAGGCCTTTGACCGAGTGTGGCACGAGGGGCTCCTCTACAAGCTCCTGGACGCAGGTGTGCCCCCAATGATCGGGCAGATCGTGGCCTCCTTCCTGGAAGACCGGCGGTTCTTCGTCTCGGTCGAGAATGCACACTCCCAGACGAAGGCCATCAGCGCAGGAGTCCCGCAAGGCAGCTGCCTTTCGCCGGTGCTCTACGCGCTCTACACCAATGACATCCCCACACTCGAGGGCCATCTCGAGGAGGGGGTGGAAGACGTCGTGCTCGCCCTCTACGCGGACGACAGCGCATACTTCGCGTCGTCGCGCAAAATCGAGCTCGCCTGCACGAAGATGCAGCGACTCCTGGACCTGCTGCCGCCCTGGCTGGACAAGTGGCGGACCGCGGTGAACGTCGGGAAGACAACAGCCCTGTTGACCACCCGCTCCCGCCGTCCGACCCCGCTACAGCTGAGGGGCCGGGACATCGAGTGGCAATCGACGGTGAAATACCTCGGTTGCAACATCGACTGCTCGCTGCGCATGGTCCCGATGGTGCAACACTGCATCAACCGGGCCAAAGCCGCGCGGGCAATGCTCCGGCCTGTCCTGTCGTCCAGCCTGCCTCTGAGAGCCAAGCTGCGGGTGTACAAGGCCTATGTGCGCTCGCGGCTCACCTACGCGGCTCCAGCATGGTACGCCCTGCTGTCGAAGACCCAGAAGGCACGGCTGCAGCGGTTCCAGAACATCTCCCTGCGGGTGATCACAGGAGCCGGGCGGTACGTGCGCAACACCACAATCATGAGGGATACCCGGATGCCCACCGTGGAGAAATTCGTCGCGCGGCTGGCACGGCGCATGTACGACTGCGCCGACAACAGCCGCCACGCACATCTCCACGACATTGCTCCGCATCACGCACGTCCGCCTGAAGGCAGACCACTCCCAATAGAGTTGCTGCACATCCCACTGTCGCCAGTGTAAGCCCGCAGAAGAGGGCGAAAGCACGGCACAGTGGAGAAGAAGAAGCTCCCACACCGTTGTCGCCAGTGTATGCCAATAGACGGCGAAAGCACAGCGCAACGAAGACCACGCGAGGCCCCTGACAAGTAGGGGCCACCCAAGACCGGGGGGGACGTTACCCCCCGAGTTGACGCCGCGGGCATGAGGCAACCATAATTCCTCGACCCCGCAACCGTAGTGGTCCTCGCGCTCCGCGCGAGAACACACTCCGCAGACCACACGGCTCCATCACACGTCACACCACGACGACGGACGGCAGTTTCAAGAACTAAAAGTTTTTAGTAACTACCCACTAGTTTCAAGAACTAAAAGTTTTTAGTAACTACCCACTCGGTGTTTGTTTGTGCGGATTCACACACTCGCCGCCCCCGCTCTTCTTCTCTCTTCGGCTCTTCTCCCCGCCCGTCGTGTGCTCACTGCGCCCGCAGTGACGTCATCGCATCGCGGCTGCCTACGTGCTTCTAAAGCTAGAAGCGCAGGACACGTCGCGGTGCCGCCACCACCACCCACGGACCGACCCCAAACGGAGAGGAGGAAGGAGAAGACCACGCCCGTCTCCGGAGTTGACCCTACGCAGCACCTGTGGTGTTGATCGACTGCTCGCCGGCACTTCACTGGGCCTCCTCGGATTTATTCGAGGTCTCACCCGGTGGAGGAAGACCGCGTTAAGTCGGCACCACAGAGCCTGCATAACTCCGGAGAAGTAAGAGGAAGACCCCGTTGTTTAAAAACACGATGAAAAGAAGCCGCAAGCCGGAGGACCCTCCCCCCCCGCCCCCCGACGAGCCGGATCCGCCTGATGTGCGGATCCAAATCGACCGACGAAGGCGCCGTGTAATTCAAGTCGTGAAGCGCGACATATTTACCGGCGAGACGTTCGACCTCGCCGGCAACCTGCTCACCCGTGGACAACACGGCGCCGCTTCCAGCCCCATCACGGGCACACCGACGCACGAGGGGGGTATGGAAGATTTCTTCCGCCCCCCCCCCCGACTCACCAACTGAATTCCCGGCCGAGGTGCCGGCGAATGAAGACACAGCCCGCAGAGCCGCGGCAACCGCCCTGCTCGCCTCCTTATCGCCGCCACCACCGCCGGCGATGAAGAAAAGCCCGGTGCGGCCAACGCTGCCGACGAAGTTCCCCAACCTCAACCTGGGGAACGCACCGGGGGCCGTCCCGAGGCCCCCAAACCCGCTCATACGGGTGCTACAGGGGTCTGCGCAGACAGAGTCACGCGACCCCAGCATAAGCAGTGAGTGGGCGGAGCCAGCGTTGGCCACGCCCCCCGTCGCACCAACCAAACCCACCGCCGACACACCGGACTCGAAGGAGACATCGGAAGCCGAGATGGAAGTGCCGCAAGCCACGCCCCCAAGCGGGGTTTCTTACGCCGCGGCCCTGTCGCAGCCGCCGAAGCCCAAATCGCCGCGACCCACCACACCACCAGCGACCACCACAGGAGAGCCCAAGCCGAAGAAAAACCACCCGCCAATCGTCGTGGAGATTTTGTATCGTTTTATGAAATATATTATAGGTACACACACTGTACAAAATCATATTGTAGTCAACAAAACTTGTAGTATGAAAGTAAGAAGAGCCAAACTCATTGTAATCCACGCTTGTAAGCCATTTTAAAACCAACTAATTTGCATATCTTTAACGATTAGGCGACGAATAACACTGAACTTCTTTGGAGGCGAGTAAGTAGTGAGCAGGCGAATTTCCTTTTTCGTTTATTTTATCATTATATTTTTCTTAGATAGGTTTGTCACCCACCCTGGCAGCAAACTTTTGTTTTACGTGTTTTGCGTGTTTTGCATATAATACTAAGTAGCTATAAGTGGTAGCCTATTAAGTGACTTTCTGTTTTATAAGTTGCCTTGTAATCAGTTGTTGTTAGTCGATGGCTTCCCTAAAATCTAATAAATAAATAAAAATAAATAAAATAAATATCTTATAGGTAGTATAGTAAGTTTGTAAATACCCAACTACTCAATATATATATATATATTTTATTGTATAGAAATAACCTAACCTAACCTGATTTAGTCAACTTTTTTGAAACCTTATTTTTTCAAACCTAAACTAACCTAACTTTTTCAAACCTAACCTAATTTAACCTAACTTTTTCAAACCTAACCTAATTTAACCTAACTTTTTCAAACCTAACCTAACCTAATTAAATCTTACCTAACCTACACCAATCTAATTTAACCTAACCTAACCTAATTTAACCTATGTACCTAATTTAATCTAACCCAACCAACCTAACCTAACTTTTTGAAACCTCACCTTTTAGAAACCTTACATACCTAGTTCTACCTATGATGTAGCTATGATGGTATTTTATGTAGCTATAGCTAGCTGATGCTAAAGTAGGTATTAATAATAATAATAGAGTGCGAAGCACGCATCGAGCGAGCGAGAGCCGGCTAGTCGTTTAGGGGTTTTGGATTGTTACCGGCAGCTCGACTCGCAACGCCCCAACTCAATAAAACTCGGGGCAGAACAAAAAACGGACCACACAGGATAGTTTCGACCGTCGCGCACACGGATCTCCGCTTCGCCGTCCCGCTGCAGTTCACCCGCCGCTTCGTGCGAAGCGGACGTGTGTAACACGCGCCCGTGCGCGCCGCGATCGCGATACCCGCGCCGCGAGTGTTCACGGAGGGGATTTACCACATCGGGACGGACGCCGGCTCTGCCTAAGGTCGTGCCTGGTGTGTAACCCTTTCCGTGACGCCAGCTCGTCCATAGCCCGCTGCTATGGACGAGCCCAAAAAGCCCTTTTCAGGGCTACAGTGCTACTAATGACAGTGACAATGATGCTAGTGATAGTGCAAGTGCAGTCGTGACCGCGAGCCCACCGCTGGGTGAAAACCCTCGCGCCGGCCCATCGCGCGCAACGTTCAACCTCGTTGGACCGCCTGCTCCCTATCTCCCCACGTCGACGGAGTACGGGTCGCCCGTGGTGCGACGTCCTGTGTCCCCGAGGGCAGAGCTTGAGCTGGACGAATTGTATTTAATTCGGGCCGCTCAAGCCAACCTGTTTTCGGCGGGGCCTACTTCGTGCCATGGAGGCATACGTCGCCGCAAGCCGCGCTGCCCTGTCGGGCAAGCCCCACGGCTTGTATCGGCGCCGAGCTCCTCGACGCGCAATTAGTGGAGCAGGCGAAAATGCAGCCTTTGGTGCTGCCCACCAACCCGCGGGAGGAGGCGCCCGCGTAGCGAAAGCCCGAGCGACGAGCTGCGTCTCCGAGGAGATGGAAAGCGAGTCCAGCTTGCGGACTCGCCGACCCCGCCACCGACGAACCAGCCGCCGCCGAGGAAGACGGGCCTCGACATGCCGTCGCTGTCGCCCTGGACGGGCGCGCTTCAGGCACCCGCCCCCGCACTGTCCGCCGCCGCGAGTGACTATGAGAGTGCTTCGACACAAACAGGTACGAGTGTTTTACCTAATAAGTGCTCTCCTACAGTGTCGTTTGCCGCGGCGGCCGCGACCGCATCCACCGTGTCTGGGGCAACCGCGCCCCAGCACCGCGTCCCCCCCCCGTTCAGTGAGGCACCCGGTGCCGCCAACCGCGCGTCCGCCCGCCCCGTCGGCGACCACGTCGCGAGTGCCCGCCCGCCCCACGCGCTCCGCCGCAGCGCCCCGCGATAATGCCCCGCCCGCCCTACGCGCCCCGCCGCCGCGCCCGCGAACCCGCCCACCGCCGCGACTGTGCCCGCCCGCCCTACGCGCCCCGCCCGCTGTGCCTGCGAACCCGCACGCCGCCGCACCCGCGAAAGGGCCCGCCCGCCCAATGCCGCCCGCCCGCCCAACGCCGCCTGCCGCTGACGCCGCCCAAACCGCAGCCGCGATCGCCACCGCCACCGCCACCCCCGTCGGGAGGCGCTGCGCCACAGCAGCCCCGCCAGCCGCGCTATCCGCCCCTTATTGTGGAGGTCCTTCCCAACTGGGCCGACCACTTCAGGGCGATAGCCAGCGAGCTCGGCCGGGCTCCCCAGCGCGCGCGCCTACCAAAAGGTGTGCGCTTCACCCCCACGGCCGACGACGAGTACCGGCTTGTACAGCGCTATCTGTGCAGGCTGGAGAAGGACCACGGAGTTCGGTGGTTCTCTTACTCGCTGCCGGCCGACAAGACCCAGAAGGTGGCGATCCGCGGGCTGCCTTCCAACACTACGCCGGAAGAAATCGTCGCGGCACTTGCAGAACTCGGTGTGGAGGCCGAGTACTGCAAGCAGATCCGGGCGCGCAAGGGGCGCCCCGGTTGCATCTTCTTCGCCAGCCTGAAGAAGAATCCCGACCGTGCCCCCCGGCGCTGTGTACGAGATCACGGAGCTCTTGTACATGCCGGGGGGTGAAGATCGAGGCCTGGCGCTCGAAGCAGGGCCCGGCCCAGTGCCACAGGTGCCAGCAATTCCGGCACTCGTCGCATATGTGCCACCGCCCCCTAGCGTGCGTACGTTGCGGCGGTCCCCACTCGGCGCGGGAATGCCCCCGCCCGAGAGACCAGCCGCCGACGTGCGCCAACTGCGGTGGAACCCGCACACGGCAAATAATGCGACGTGCCCCGTGTTCCGCCAGGAGGCGCGGAACAAGAAGGCCGGCACTGTGGCGCTCACCCAACGCGCCCGGGCCCAAGAAGATGCAGCCTCCCCCTCTGCCTCGTCCCGATCTGCAGGAACCAACGGCGCCCGCCTCGCTTATGGCGCAGGCGAACGACGGAGCCCCCAGGCAGAAGACGAAGCGGGGGGGGAAGAAGAAGAAGAAGGCGACGGCTCCACATGCCGCCGGCGCCGCGGCGGCTACTCTCGCCGCCAGCGAGACTGCGGCCCGCCGCTGGCGCCGCCACTCCGGCTGCGGCGATAGGGCAGCAGGACTTGGGGCACCTCACAGCCCTGCTCGCCCTCCTCAGCGACCCCACTGCCCTGGGCAGACTCACCGCTCTGCTCCGCAATGCATGAGCCGCTCAGGGTCGTCCACTGGAACGCGCAGTCGCTGACAGGGAAGAAGCGGCTGCTCCACGTGTTCCTGAGGGACTACCGCGTCGACGTGATGCTCATCAGCGAGACATTCCTAGCCGGAAGCGACAAGCTGTCGCTGCCCGGCTACTTCGTCTATCGCAAGGACGAGAAGTCCACCAGCGGCCGGGCCTTTCGAGGCTTGGCAGTCATCGTCGGCAGGAAGATCGTCCACCAGCTCGTTGACGCCCAGGAGTATACATCCCTGTATGCTTTGGGCGTCGACCTCCAGGTCGCCGGCCCAGGTGCTGCGACTCTACGCCGCCTACAAGCCAGTACACCAATCCGCACCGCCGAGCTACGGGGGTTGCTACAGTCGCCGCATCCGACACTCGTCGCTGGCGACCTAAACGCCAAGCACACCGTCTGGAACTCCACCAGGGTGTGCCCAGCTGGACGCGCCATCCTTGCCGACTCCGTGAGCCACAACTACGATGTCATCGGTCCCGACGAGCCCACCCACTTCGATTCGCGGGCCGGTTGGGACACCATCGACGTCGTAGTCGTCAGAGGTCTCCGGACTCCGCCGAGCCAGGAGGTTCTCCCTGACCTCCCATCGGACCACAGGCCAGTACTTCTCGTCCTGGCGGACCTGCCCACCCGGGTCTCTCCGCCAGCATCACGCCGACGCTACCAGTGGGGCGCCTTCACCGCCGCCCTCGACCAGTCTTCGACCACATGTCCAGTCAACCAGCCGGAAGACGTTGACCGCCTGGCATCGCTGCTAACAACCCAGATCCGAGACGCGCTCGACCTATCATCGCACACCGTAGCTCGCGGGGGGAAGCCCAATCCTCTTCCTGCTGAGCTACGCACACTCATCCGCGATAAGCGCGCTCTCCGGAAGCAGTGGCAGCAAACCCGCTGCCCAACGATGAAGACCAGGCTCAACGCCATGACGGCAGAGCTGAAGCGCCGACTTGATCTCCACGCCGAAGAATCTTGGGAACGCCACGTCGAGTCCATGGGCGACCACGTCCCCTCCGTGCATCGCCTATGCCGGGATTTGTCGACTACTCCAACTCCCGTCCGACTAATCCTGGGCAGCGACGGCCTACCAAGATTTCGAGCCCAAGACCGTGCGGAGATCTTCGCCGAATGCCTCGAGAAGCAGTTCAAGCCGAACCCTACGGATGATGTGGAGCACGTCGCAGCAGTCGAGAGACACCTGCGAGAGTACTTCGCCTCGCCGATAGCTCCCGAAGAGAACCCAACCGTCGTCACGCCCGGCCAGATCATGCGTGCATTCAGACGTACCAAGCCCAGGAAAGCCCCGGGCGCAGACCGCATACCTAACATGGCGCTGCTACATTTGCCGCCACGTACAGTGGCGGCCGTTACGCGCCTGTTTAACGGTATCTTGCGCACGGGCCACTTCCCAACCCAATGGAAGGAGGGCTTGGTCATCATGTTGCCCAAGCCGGGCAAGGACTCCAAGCTGCCTGAGAGCTATCGGCCGATAACTCTACTGAGTACCATCTCAAAGGTGTTTGAGAAACTCCTGCTGGCGAAGCTACTGCCCCACATCCAGCCGCGCCCAGAACAGTTCGGCTTCAGGCCCGAGCATTCTACGACGCTTCAGCTCACCAGAGTACTGAATGACATGACGGTTTGTTTAAACAAGAAGGAATACACTGTCGCAGTACTCCTGGACATGGAGAAGGCGTTTGACAGAGTATGGCACGAGGGGTTGCTGTACAAATTGTCGACGTCTCCAGCCCCAAGAAGACTGGTCCAGATCATCGCCTCCTTCCTGAAGAATCGCCGCTTCCGAGTGATGGTGGAAGACGCCGTCTCCGAGGAACACCCCGTTGCAGCCGGCGTCCCTCAGGGGTCCTGCCTGTCTCCAGCCTGTTACTCCCAATATACGGACGACATCCCCGTCGGGCCGGGTGCCCAGCTGGCACTCTTCGCCGACGACGCTGCCTACTACGCGTCGTCGATCCAGGCACGGCACGCTGCCGTCAAACTGCAGCGCACCCTGGACATCTTGCCCGACTGGCTCGCCAAGTGGCGGTTGTCCGTCAACGTTGGGAAGACGCAGGCGCTCATCACAGGCCAGTCCCCCCTTCCACCACCACTCCAGCTCCAGGGACAGGACATCGCGTGGTCTCCGCAGGTGAAGTACCTGGGAGTGACCATCGATCGCCGGCTCACCATGAAGCAACATGTCGACAACGTCGTCAACCAGGTCAAGGTGGCACGCGCCAAGCTGCGTCCACTTCTCGACTCCAGCCTCCCTCTGAGGGCGAAGCTCGGGATCTACAAGTGCTACGTGAGATCCCGCCTCACCTACGCGGCCCCGGCATGGTACGCCCTGTGCTCGGAGACGAACAAACGGAGACTCCGAGCCCAAGAGAACCTCTCTTTGCGTACCATCGTCGACGCCCCCCGCTACGTGAGGAATGCGACGATCCAGAGGGACCTCAGATGGGAACCAGTGGACCAGTTTGTCCAGAGGCTGGCGAAGGGCATGTTCGCGCGTGCGGATAGCTCACATCATCCGCACATCCGCGACATGGCGCCGTACCACGCGCGCCCGCCCGACCGCCGCCGCCTGCCACGCGACCTGGTTGCCTAGCCGGCGATCATCCAAAGGAACACCCCTCGTGAGAACATCTCCACCGCCCGCGAGGGCCCCCCGATGACCTGTCCATAGGAGTGGACAGAGGCGCTTCTTCAGGAAGAGATCCGATGATCTGACCCTGACTCCCCACGCCCCAGAATGGGTGCGTGAGAAGAATGCTTGACTTGACTTGAACGGACCACACTCGGGTTTAGACTTTCGTACTGTTCTGTTTATTCACCGCTCGCTCGTTCGTTCGCTACAATGCCGCCCAAGACTAGTGGAAAGGCCGCCAAGAAGTCTGGCAAGGCTCAGAAGAACATTTCTAAGACCGATAAGAAGAAGAGGAAGCACAAGCGCAAGGAGAGTTACGCCATCTACATCTACAAGGTGCTGAAACAGGTCCACCCCGACACCGGTATGTCCAGCAAGGCCATGTCCATCATGAACTCGTTCGTGAACGACATTTTCGAGCGCATCGCCGCGGAAGCCTCTCGTCTCGCCCACTACAACAAGCGGTCGACGATCACTTCTCGGGAGGTGCAAACTTCCGTGAGGCTGCTTCTGCCCGGTGAACTCGCCAAGCACGCCGTCAGTGAAGGCACTAAGGCCGTCACCAAGTACACCAGCTCCAAGTAGACTCGCCTCTACCGCTTGTCCTCGCGGACAATCGAAAGAAAACGGCCCTTTTGAGGGCCACAAAATTGTTCCAACTCCTATATTGTTTCGAGTACTGACCAGATTGTCTCACGCCTATACCAGACAAACAAGAAACACGCGCTATATGTATAGGATATGTATGTATCGCCGATCTGAAATCTGTACTTAATAAGAAACGTCTAAATACCGAATCAGATAGACGGCATAGCAAGCCGCGTAATAAAGCTCTAACAAAGCAATAGAATCGATATCGATCGATCGCTCGCTTCTTTTGTTTTTTTAGAGACGGACTGCCGAATACTATTAGAGTTTTACTAATGCGACTCGAGGGCCAGGTAGTGTCACGTCTTTTATACTGAGGTTCCGCGGGTTCGAACCGCGTCATCCTCGACTACACTGTCTAGGATCGTGGGTTCGAAACTGTGCTCCTACCTGCCCAGAGGGTGACTTCTTATAGTTGCGGCTGGCAAGGAAAGAGGGATTACTCAAGGTTCAAGAGTTATGTTCAAAAAATCCTAGGGGTACAAGAAAGCTAAGGGGCCGTTATAGCCTAACCTACATAACCTGGATACATAGATATACCGGCTTCGCTTCTCTTCCACGGCGAAGATATACGACCTGAACGGTGGCAGCGAGATGCAGCTTCAACGGGCAGTCATGGCTGCGTGGGTCCTCCACTCGAGCAGCAGCTACTGATGAGGACCGGGCTCCAAAATGCAGGGATTCGTCTTGTACAGGAGACGACGATAATGCGCGACGTCCGCCTCAAATCGAGGCCCCCGTTGGACTGCCGGTCGTGTCTCGAAGCGTCGCGCGCTTCGCTTGCAAAAACAAGGCTGCCCGCGCATCCCGCGGCCTTCAACAGTGTGGAGCGTGGACTGTGATAGGATTTTTCTCAAATAAAAGATGCCGATAATTCTTCACTGTTGAGCCAGGCTGGAGGGTGGGGTAGAGAGGGCTGGTGGTCGCAGAGAGTCTTTTTTCTCTTGATGACTTTTCCTCTTGAGTGCTGGATCCGGAATGATTCCGAGCCGAATCGGCGTCTCTTATATACGATTTCTCGAGCGACCACCCCCCCTCACCCCGCACTCTTCCCCTGGACTCAAATCTCTTTATTTTCATGTCAAATTTACATTTTACATGTACAAAACAATATACATTCGTTTACTTACTTATTTTCTAGACCTAAACATACAATTTGCATTGTCCGCCGGCGCAAAACAGAGCGAGGAGCGCATGTGACAGATTTCAATATTTATATGACCCCGTCCCCCGCTTCCCCATGCCGCAGGTTGCGGGAGTCGGGGCCCCCCTCGCTCGCCTGTATGCGCCGACAGGGACAGTTGCACTGTCTCTTTCTCTCGCTTGTTCTTGCTAGGTTTCCTCCCCTTATGAGATAGTGAGTGTAATTAGTGTGAACTCTAATTGTAATTATGTGCTCTAATTTGATTATTTACTTGCAAATCTACTGAAACTATGTGCTATTTCCTATTGGAAATTGTGTACCTACCTAACCGGGGGTGGAATCGCTAGCAAAAACACATATATAATAAAATACAATCCTATTCTAAACTATGTACAAACTTACATCCTAGGCCCTAATCCTAATGAGAAAATATAACTTTATAACTCAATCTAGCTTATCCTAAAACGTATAAAAAACAAAATAAGATAAAAGCTATGTACAAAGTAGTCATTTCAGGTTCTGTCGTGCACATTTCTCCCGCCGTCGCAGCTCTGCGATCCAACAGGTAGCACGACGATTCTCTTGGTCGGTCTCCGGAGGACGTGCCCGTTGCTGGTCTCGACGTCCACGATCCTCACCTCGCCGTCTCGCCCTGGGTAGACTGCGATGATGCGTCCTCTCGGCCATGTGTTGCGCGGCAGGTTGGGGTCGCAGATGAGAACCAGGTCGCCGACAGCGGGTGGCGCGCCGGTCGTGCGAGGCTCCCGCCGGTGTTGGAGTAGCGGCTGGTACTCCTTGACCCAGCGGCTCCAGAAGATGTCCGCCAGGCGTTGAGCGCGCCGCCAGTGCTTGCGTGCGGTGAGGTCGTCTGCGGTGAACTCGCCAGGTGGTGGGACGTGAGAGTTGGGTCCCAACAAGATGTGGTTGGGTGTAAGCGCCTCCGGTTCGTCTGGAGTCACCGCCACATGTGTGAGTGGGCGGGAGTTCACGGTGTTCTCTGCCTCGGCGAGCAGGGTGAGCAGTGTCTCGTCGCTAGGGTACTGCTCGTGGAGTGTGACGCGTAGTGCCTCCTTCACGGTGCGCACCATGCGCTCCCATGCGCCGGCCATGAAAGGGGAGGCCGGGGGGACGTAGCGCCAGGTGATGCGCCGCGCCGTCGCCTCCTTGCTGACCGCCGCCAGCGCAGCCTCAGCGAGCTCCTTCTCTGCCGCTTTGAAGCACGTCGCGTTGTCACTCCATAGCTCCTTAGGTACTCCTCTCCGTGCCACGAACCTCCGCAGGGCACAAATCGCTGAGTCGGCGCTCAGCGAGGCGGCGACTTCCAGATGTACGGCTCGTGACGTCATGCAGGTGAAGAGCGCGACCCATCTCTTTTCATGGTGCCGTCCGACGGTGACTTCCACGGGCCCGAAATAATCCAGACCGGTGAAACTGAAGGCCCGCGCATGGTGAGTCACACGCGCCGGGGGCAGGTCTCCGGTCGCCGGGGACGTAGGCTTCGCTCTTCTCAATTTACAGTGCTGACAGTGCTTGATGACGTCACGCACCGTAGGCCGTATTTTCAGTACCCACAGTCTCTGCCGTAGTTCGTTCACTACGGTTTCGATGCCGCCATGGTGTAATCGCTCGTGTACGTGCTGTATGTACAGTCGCGTAAACAGATGTTTCCCGTCGAGTACGGTCGGGCTCGCTGTCTCCTCGTCGATTTCGGGCGAAGCGTGGATTCTTCCCTTGAGTCGCAGAACTCCATCTTCGCCAACCACTACTGATAGCGCCGATAGCCTATCTCCAGGCTGAGGCGCCGAGCCACTCCTCACTCGACGTAGATCTTCTGAGAAGCAATCTTCCTGGACAGCTTTCCACCACAGTTTTTCGGCGCGAATGAGATAGTGCGCCTCGAGTCCGACGATATTGCTATCTCTTTTCTTCGCGTTCGACGTCTCGTTCTTGCGTGCTTTCTTGTCAATCTTCTTATCAGTCTTCCAATCAGAGTCGTTTTTCTTGTTTTCTCGCGTTCGGTTTCGCTTTGTAGCCAATACTGTTTCATTTTTCTTTCTTCTACATAGGTCTACGAACTGTAGCACGCGCGCCGTAGCTCGTAGCAAGCGTGTGAACGACGAGAAGCGCTCGACTCGAGGGAGGTGACCGTGGTCAGGTTGCTGGTGGGTGACGTGACATGTCTCCCTCTCTTCTCCTGTCTTCGGTGTTTCTGTCTTCGTTTCTTGTGGCCATTCTTGTTCGGGTTTGCGCAGGAAGCTCGGCCCGTTGTGCCATCGGTGCGTAGCGTTGAAACCGGCCGGCGTCGCGCGCGTAGCGTCGTCAGCTACGTTGTCAGCCGTAGGCAGCCATCTCCACTCGTTTTTCTTCGTGAGATCTTCTATCTCGGCCAGGCGGTGCGCTACGAACGTTTTGTACGCGCGCGGCTCCGACCGAATCCATGCTAGCGCCGTCCGCGAGTCGCTCCAATAGTACTTTCTTCTCACGTCAAACTCGTGCTCGCGTGCGGTGGTTTCGGCCAGGCGGACGCCCAGCAGTGCGGCCTGTAGCTCTAGTCGAGGGATGGAGATGGGTTTCAGCGGTGTGACTCGACTCTTCGCCGCAGCCAGGACCACTTGCACGCTCCCGTCGGCTCGTTCGATCCGCCAATACACGGCGGCGGCGTAGGCTTCTTCGCTCGCGTCTACGAATGTGTGCAGGTCGCGCGCGCTCGCCGGCTCGATGTCGTAGCAGCGCGGGATTCGTAGCTCTTCTATGTTTCGTAGTACTCGTAGCCACTCGTACCATTTGTTCTGTAGTTCGCCCGGCAGCGGTTCGTCCCAGCCCGTCCCGTAGCGCCACGTTTCTTGCATTATTCGTTTCGCCGGGGTTGTGACAGGCGAGACGAGTCCCAGCGGGTCGAACAAAGACATTATTATGCTTAATGCCTCTCTCTTCGTCGGTGGTCGCTCGGCGTCGAGTACTTCTTTAGGTGTCTTCAGTGTGTTTAGCTTGAAACCGATGCAATCTGTCTTGACGTCCCACAAGAGGCCAAGTGTCTTCTCCGTCTCGCTCCCGCCGATAGCGACGGTGGCGCCGCCCGGGTTGGCGGCGAACTGCTGTACTACCGAAGTCGTATTGGACACCCATCCGCGTAGCTCGAAGCCGGCTTGCCGATGTATGTAGTCGACCGTTTTCGATACTTCTTTTGCTTCATTTTCGGTTGGAAAACTTGTTATGTAGTCGTCCATGTAGTGGTTCTTCTCGATGGCTCGCGCGGCCGCAGGGTACTTCTCCTTGAAGTCTGAAGCATTTCTGTTCTTCACATACAGCGCTGTGCATGGTGATGACGTCGCTCCGAAGATCACCGACGTCATGCGGTACTCTCGCGGTCGTCCGTTGCCTCTCTCGTCGCCTCGCCACAGGAATCGCAGCGCGTCTCTGTCTTCGTCACGGATCCTTATTTGCATAAACATTTCCTTTATATCAGCTGACACGGCGTGTTGATGTTGACGAAAACGCATCACGACTCCCGGCAGCGATTGCAGCAGGTCTGGCCCGGAGAGCAGCATGTCGTTCAGACTGCGTCCGGCGGTCTTTGCAGCGGCGTCGTGCACGACCCTTATCTTCGGCTTCGCGGGGTTGATGACCGCGAAGTGTGGTAGGTACCATGTCTTGTTTGGTACCGGTGGTGAGGTAGCTTCCTCGGCGTAGCCCGAAGTGAAGAGGTTCTGCATTCTTTCTTCATATTTCATTTTCAGGTCTTCATCTCGGTCTAGTTTCTTCTCTAGGTTGTGCAGCCGTTGGAGTGAGTTTTCGTAGTTATTTGGAATCTTCACGTCGTCTTCTTTCCATAGAAGTCTTGTTTCGAAGCGTCCGTCGGGCAGGCGGCGACTTGTATCGTCCAATATTTTCAATGCGCGCTGCTCTGGATCGCTCTTCTGTTTTCGTTTTTCTATCCCGATGGATTCTAACTCGAAATAATTCTTCATCATCTTCTCCATGGTGACTTCGCTGTCTTCTTCGAGGCTGATGTGACCGCAGAAGGTGACTGGATACGCCATAGATGACCGGCAGCCGTGAAGAACCCATCCCAGCTTTGTGTACGATGCGACGGGTTTATCTTTCCGTCCCGCTCGCACCGCGCCTGAGATAATTAAATCCCAGTTGTCTTGACCGATGAGCAGCTTCGGATGCGCCTCTTCGTATACGAGCTCGGTTTGAATTTCATTCAAGTGCGGGCAATCTTCAACGTCTCCTCTAGCGACCCTCTGAGTAGCGAAGTCGAGCCCTCTTACGGTGCGCGCCCCGCGTAGATCGCATGTGTCGTCTGCGTATTTGCCGCGGATCTTCAAGTCGATGCGTTTGCTTTTCTGGAACTGTAGCTCTGTCCCGCTCACACCGCGGACGCGCATTGGATCTGTAGGCCCGTCGACGTCGAGTTCTTGCGTAATTTTCTCGTCGATGATGGTGATCGTGGAGCCCTCGTCGAGTAGCGCGAACGTTTCTACTTCATTTCCATTGGCGGCGGTGAGAACTACAGGAACGATTTTCAAATAAGCGCGCCGTGCGGTGCCGTTGCTCGCTGTGTTGTTCGTGTCTTCGTACGTAGAGCTGACTTTTTCGCGAAGCGGCGGCTCTTGTGCGCGACGAGGTGGTTCTTCGCTACGCGGTGGTTCTTCGGTCTTCGGTCTTGACTGATGAAGAAGCTTGTGATGCGATATGGTGCAGCCCTGATGACCACAAACCTTGGCTCTGCAGTCGGCGTGGCGGTGATTATTTCGCAGGCATCGGAAACAAACTCGACTTCTCTTCACTATCTCCCACCGCTCGTCCGTGCTGGCAGCTACGAATCTCTTGCAGTCGGGTAGGTTGTGTGGTCCGTCGCAGGCTGGACAGCGTAGCGTGTTCATTATGAATGTTCTTTCTTGCCTTTTCTTCGGCTTTTCTTCTGTGACGTTCTCGAGTGAAGCGTAGGCGCCGCATTTGTCTGCTTCTTCGTTCAGGAAGGTGGCCAGTCGCTTCAGCTCAGGAACGTCTTCTTTGTTTCGGGCGGCGAAATCGAACCATTTGCTTCTGATTATCGGAGACAATTTTTCAATTACGTTTCGCGCCATTTCGGGATTGTACAGGTACTGGATTTTCTTCAGTGCTTCTACGGTAGCGACGATGTTCGCTATCTTGTTAGCGAACACGAGGAGATCACGTGGGTTGTCTCCTATCTTCTGCAGTGTTCTTATCTTCTCCATTTCGCCCATGACGATAGCTTCAGGGCGACCGAATCTTCTCTCGAGCGTGGCGATGATGACGCCTGGCTCCGGGTTGGATAGGAGCAGGCTCTGGACTGCTTCTAGCGCGATACCTCGGAGACTTCTTCTTAACCTTGCTATGTTTTCGGTGTCGGAGAATCCTCTTGACGTGTCTTCATACGCTGCCTTGAATGGCAGCCACGCGTTCGATTGTCCGTTGAAGATGGGTAGTTCTTGAATGAACTTCGGCGCCTCCCTCGTGACGGATCTCATGGCCTGGGTGATGGCCGCCGCCAGTTCAGAGATGTCTTGACGCGCAGGCCGGGGCTCTTCCTTGCCCTGGTGATCACCGCGGTGATCGCCCTGTCCTCGTCCATCCTTCCCTGGCGCTTCCCGCAGCACGCGGGGCGGGGGTGACGTCGCTCTTCTCTCTTCATCTTGTTTCTTCAACCAGTCTTCAACTCGAACGGAGGATTCTTCTTTTTCTCGGTTCTCTTCTTCCTCTTCTTCGTCTGACGACTCTGCTTCGGCGCGGAGCTTCGCCAGACGAAGTCTCGCAATTTCTGTAGCAACACGTAGTTGCTCTTGCTCTAGAGCCGCCACGCGCTCTTTAGCCTCCAGCTCCGCGAGGAGCCTCTTGCGGGAGGCGTTAGAGCGACGTGACGGCGCTCTCGACGGTGCTCTTGACGGCGGCTTCGTTGTCTCTTGTGACGTGACGGCGGTTCCCGACGACGTCGTATTTGTTGCCGTCGTTGTGGTTCCGGACCCGGTGGCGCTTGTCTCGGCGCTCGTGTTCTTGGACGTGGTCTGCGACCCGTCGCCTTCTCTACCAGACTGGCTACGTGTAGTAATCGGCATCTTCGCTTTCGATTCTTCAAAACAGGAGCTCTTCAAATTTCACGCTGATTCTTCTTTATTCGGCTCCTGAAGGACCAAAATGTGGAGCGTGGACTGTGATAGGATTTTTCTCAAATAAAAGATGCCGATAATTCTTCACTGTTGAGCCAGGCTGGAGGGTGGGGTAGAGAGGGCTGGTGGTCGCAGAGAGTCTTTTTTCTCTTGATGACTTTTCCTCTTGAGTGCTGGATCCGGAATGATTCCGAGCCGAATCGGCGTCTCTTATATACGATTTCTCGAGCGACCACCCCCCCTCACCCCGCACTCTTCCCCTGGACTCAAATCTCTTTATTTTCATGTCAAATTTACATTTTACATGTACAAAACAATATACATTCGTTTACTTACTTATTTTCTAGACCTAAACATACAATTTGCATTGTCCGCCGGCGCAAAACAGAGCGAGGAGCGCATGTGACAGATTTCAATATTTATATGACCCCGTCCCCCGCTTCCCCATGCCGCAGGTTGCGGGAGTCGGGGCCCCCCTCGCTCGCCTGTATGCGCCGACAGGGACAGTTGCACTGTCTCTTTCTCTCGCTTGTTCTTGCTAGGTTTCCTCCCCTTATGAGATAGTGAGTGTAATTAGTGTGAACTCTAATTGTAATTATGTGCTCTAATTTGATTATTTACTTGCAAATCTACTGAAACTATGTGCTATTTCCTATTGGAAATTGTGTACCTACCTAACCGGGGGTGGAATCGCTAGCAAAAACACATATATAATAAAATACAATCCTATTCTAAACTATGTACAAACTTACATCCTAGGCCCTAATCCTAATGAGAAAATATAACTTTATAACTCAATCTAGCTTATCCTAAAACGTATAAAAAACAAAATAAGATAAAAGCTATGTACAAAGTAGTCATTTCAGGTTCTGTCGTGCACAAACAGGTTATCACGTAATCCTTCTCAGCCTTCCAGAGCTTGATATCAAATTAGGAGGGCGAATCCCCTCACACCGCCGATATCGCACAGCCAATCCGAAGCTTATGGAGACGCAGTTTGAATATTCGCGGGAAATTCTCGCTTCTCCGCGACTCTTGCGCCACTGCGACGATGTCGGCGAATACGGGTACCAACACAGGGTACTACAGTAGGTATATATGTATGTACAAACTTACATACAGGAATACATCATCTGTGAAAATTTCATCTGTCTAACTGTAACGGTTCATGAGATACAGCCTGGTGACAGACGGACGGACAGCGGAGGCGGAAGCCTTAAAATTACTGCCCATTATTTTTTCAAAAAATTTGTTCCCTGAATTAATTACTTATCTCATTGGTACATGGTCAGGATTCGAACCTGCATCTCCTGTGAGAGAAGCAGGCGTGAAACCTATTAGACCATGGAGCTACACATTAGTATATAGATATAATAAAATAAGAAAGGCAATACTGTACATAAGTTTAATCATTTTCATAACTAACAATATCTATATCTTAGATAGAATGCAACAAAACATTGGACGTACCTATCGACGAAATAAGCGGTTCGAGTGGAGCAGATTTAATAGGGGTATTTCTTGATAGTCGAATACAATACTACCAACTCTAATCGTTATTTACCCGATGGGTAATCGTTAGTGCTAATTGACAGCAATCAGTTTACTTCATATCACAGGTCATCTATCAGCTGCGTGTAATGCACTGCCTTCCTCCATAATGCTATAGGCAAATTGTCGCGTTTAGACGCGCACAGTAAAGCACGATGGCAGGCCAGTGACGCGTCACCGTCTGTAATTACTTGCCGCGCGTAAACCAGGCATTCTAACACCTGGAACAGAACATAATTCACATAAGCAGAAAGCACAGCTTTGTAAGGGTTCGCGAGATTTTTAACTTAGTAGGTAAAAATATTAAATCCATTTATCTGAACTAGTTAGGTACGCATTAATCCACTTGGATCGATCGTTTGAGAAAACGACCAAAAAATTACAGGATTTGAACCATAACTTAAAGTTTTAAAGTTCAATCGCGATCCAATTTTCAAAATTCCCGTTACATCTGCGTTAAATTCTGCTTAAAATGTATCACTCACGATACCTACATATTTTATCTGAAGCTAATTTGTAACATCTACAATGATAATAATTTTTTGTTCATATGGTCGATCATGTAAGAATCTTTGCTGCTTGAGGCCAGTATAAAAACATATTATTGTGTTGTTTTATTTATTTATTTATTTATTTTTTTTGAGGTTATGTTTATTTTCCTATTAGTAAAGAAATCATTCGTATCTTTTATTTCGTTCGAATATGTGTATGTTAACGGTAATCTGTATAATCCGGTATTCTATACTATCGCTATAAAGGCAATGTATAGAATGCCTAAAACTTGTAGGTAGGTAATGTATTAAACATTATTTGTTTCATACTTTGCCTAGGAATTCTATACAATACTGATTGTGCAGCCGGTAATGTACGTAAAACATATTAATTTATGTGCGTAAGTTTATGTTTTAAGTATGTTTGTTATTCTTACATGTTCAACCTAACACGAATGATAAAGGGGGCTTCGCTTGGCTCACCCCCTTTACCCTTCACCCATGCTACTGCAGTGTTGTACTTGATATTCGCTTGCTTTACACATTGCCGGTGGATATGTAGGTACTCCATAAAATTCCTACGAATTGTATACATTACCTATTTAAAGTATGTAGTGGACATTAACATTAATAATATTTCAACCATTGCCTAAACGCCCCAGGTATTATATATGTCGCAGTTAGTTGGTTAAATCAGACACTTAACTAACTCTCTAGACCGTTTTTTGTTGTTTTTACATGTTCAACCTAACACGAAGGATAAAGGGGGCTTCGCTTCGCTAAAGGGGGACCCCCTTTACCCTTCACCTAAGCTACCGCAACGTTTTGCCCTTATATAAACTGGGCAAATCAGCTGTTGTCGTGACGCCATCTTGTTTTCCAACACGGTGGCTTTCGGTAAGACAGATTGTTAAACGTTTACGACGATGCTTTATTTATATCAAAATGAAAAGAAAAAAAGTATAGATCAACCAGCATTAGGTATACTCACTTCATCAATAGTCAGAGAGGAAGGACTTCAGCGGATGACCTACTTTTGTTGACCCTGAGGGGTGGAGGGGGGATGGGGGAGGGGGGTAGATACCCCCCCTACTACTCCCCCCCCGCGGAAATTTCTAGTTTCTGAGATATGATTATTTAAAGTTTTGAGGTTATGTTGTTAAATTAAAACAAAATTTAGACTGGCCTTGATCTTTAAGTGGAGGGAGGGGGAAGGGGGTAGAGTGCCCCCCCCCACTACTCCCCCCCCGGGGTCATTTTTCTGCCTCGACACCTTTCTCCTCCACAAATGCTCCATAATGCTATTATCAAAATTTACATGAAAAGTAGCCACAATAACCTACTCTAGCCAATCGTTTTTGTTTGCATACGCTGCGCTCCGCTCCGCTCCGGTTTAGCTTCTTCAACGTTCTAACATAACCTATAACCCGATTGAAAAGTAGCCACAATAACCTACTCTAGCCAATCGTTTTTGTTTGCATACGCTCCGCTCCGGTTTAGCTTCTTCAACGTTCTAACATAACCTATAACCCGATTGAAAAGTAGCCACAATAACCTACTCTAGCCAATAGTTTTTGTTTGCATACGCTCCGCTCCGGTTTATCTTCTTCAACGTTCTAACATAACCTATAACCCGATTGAAAAGTAGTCACAATAACTTACTCTAGCCAGTTGTTTTTGCTTGTAAATATCGAGAGAACAAGCAAATAGAACATTCGCGAAACTACTAGAAAAGGGACTACTACTTTGCCGCCCAAGCAAAAACGCGGCAAAACGCCCCAACAAAATGCGTTCCGTTTAAAACAAAAATGACAACCTTTTTATTATCAAAAGTGATATTTTACGAAAGAAATACTAAATTAACTTTGATTGACGTAAAATAAATAAACAAACATAAATTGCAAGTTAAATGAACGTTTTTATTAAAATAGGTATTATTAAAAAAAGATTCCACATTTCCTCCTTTTTTTAGAGAATTCTCATCTTTTCAAATATGCGTAAAACGAAATGTAGGTAATATATTTTGACCACAGACAAGATTTAAACATATTATTTGCGTTGCGTTACATCATTTTACAAAGTATTTTCATATTTTCAAAAAATCATATCTTAAAAACTATTGAATTCCGCACCCTGAAACTTTCAGGAAGATGATCAAATGACCCCAACATGATGCTAAAATAGTTTGGACGCCCCAGTGAGTATCATCGGTCATCCGCTAAAGGTGAGCCGTCAGGGAACCCACGCACTTTATTATTATTTTCTCACTACAGGTCCATATTCGATTTTTATTTTCAAATTTTTTATGTTTGTAATAGTGATGCCGTCGTATAAAAGCACACGACCTTTTTTCCTATTATTAAATAGCAGATTCTTCATAATTATTGTTTTATACTTTGTTTTGAGGAATGATAATAATTACTATCATAGAAAATCAATCAGTGACAGCATCTTTGAGTGACAATCGAAAGACATAATTATTCTGATTATTATTGTGGCCAGAATTAACTTCAAGAGATTACGATAAAAAGAAATATGCTTCATTAGGAATATGCCGAAGGAGGTCAGATTCCAAGTTTCTGAAAGAAAGACTATTTATACCGGTGGGCCTACGGGTCCCTTTTTTTACGCGTGGACCCACTGCCAGTACTTTTGCAGTTTGGTGGGTCTACGGGCAAAAAAAAAACGTGGACCCACCAGTGCGTTTAGCCGGTGGGTCCACGGGTCAATAGTTTAGCATTCGTATTGTGGGCCCCTTCGACAACCCACACTTATTACTGGGGCGGTGGCTGGCTCGTAGAAAGAAGAAGAAACAGCGCAGTTTTGGTCGAACAGGGTCGCAGCTTCCTTGGCAGGGTAGTAGAGAGCTTCTCGCTTGGTTTCGCTTGTAGTGGACTGTATTGTACTGCTCCGAACTGAGAACTGTGTCGCTGAGAACTGTGTCTGTTCCGTTCTTCTTCATAATCTTCTCACGCACCCTTTCTGGGGCGTGGGGAGTCGGGGTCAGGTCGACGGACCTCTTCCCGAAGAATCGCCTCTGTCCACTTCTTTGGACAGGTCATCGGATGGCCCCTGCGGACGGTGGTCTTGATGTGGCGCTGGTATGCAGTGGGTGATCGCCGGCTAGGCAACCAGGTCGCGTGGCAGGCGGCGGCGGTCGGGCGGGCGGGCGTGGTGCGGCGCCAGTTCGGCGATGTGCGGAAGGAGATAGGGAGCAGGCCTTCCAGTGATGCCGATCGCTGCGCGCGGCGCCGACGCGGGGTTTCACCCAGCGGCGGGCTGTTCACATTCACGGCATCGTCACTATCACTAACACAAACTCGCACAATGTCACTGGAACTATAGCCCTGAAAAGGGCTTTTGGGCTCGTCCATAGCGGCGGGCTATGGACGAGCTGGCGTCTCGGAAAGGGTTACACACCAGGCACGACCTTAGGCAGAGCCGGCGTCCGTCCCGATGTGATAATCCCCTCCGTGAACACTCGCGGCGCGGGTATCGCGATCGCGGCGCGCACGGGCGCGTGTTACACACGTCCGCTTCGCACGAAGCGGCGGGTGAACTGCAGCGGGACGGCGAAGCGGAGATCCGTGTGCGCGACGGTCGAAACTATCCATGTGTCTGTTCCGAGTCAAGTATTCATCTCACGCACCCATTCTGGGGCGTGGGGAGTCAGGGTCAGATCATCGGATCTCTTCCTGAAGAAGCGCCTCTGTCCACTCCTATGGACAGGTCATCGGGGGGCCCTCGCGGGCGGTGGAGATCTTCTCACGAGGGGTGTTCCGTTGGATGATCGCCGGCTAGGCAACCAGGTCGCGTGGCAGGCGGCGGCGGTCGGGCGGGCGCGCGTGGTACGGCGCCATGTCGCGGATATGCGGATGTTGAGAGCTATCCGCACGCGCGAACATGCCCTTCGCCAGCCTCTGGACAAACTGGTCCACTGGTTCCCATCTGAGGTCCCTCTGGATCGTCGCATTCCTCACTTAGCGGGGGGCGTCGACGATGGTACGCAAAGAGAGGTTCTCTTGGGCTCGGAGTCTCCGTTTGTTCGTCTCCGAGCACAGGGCGTACCATGCCGGGGCCGCGTAGGTGAGGCGGGATCTCACGTAGCACTTGTAGATCCCGAGCTTCGCCCTCAGAGGGAGGCTGGAGTCGAGAAGTGGACGCAGCTTGGCGCGTGCCACCTTTACCTGGTTGACGACGTTGTCGACATGTTGCTTCATGGTGAGCCGGCGATCGATGGTCACTCCCAGGTACTTCACCTGCGGAGACCACGCGATGTCCTGTCCTTGGAGCTGGAGTGGTGGTGGAAGGGGGGACTGGCCTGTGATGAGCGCCTGCGTCTTCCCAACGTTGACGGACAACCGCCACTTGGCGAGCCAGTCGGGCAAGATGTCCAGGGTGCGCTGCAGTTTGACGGCAGCGTGCCGTGCCTGGATCGACGACGCGTAGTAGGCAGCGTCGTCGGCGAAGAGTGCCAGCTGGGCACCCGGCCCGACGGGGATGTCGTCCGTATATTGGGAGTAACAGGCTGGAGACAGGCAGGACCCCTGAGGGACGCCGGCTGCAACGGGGTGTTCCTCGGAGACGGCATCTTCCACCATCACTCGGAAGCGGCGATTCTTCAGGAAGGAGGCGATGATCTGGACCAGTCTTCTTGGGGCTGGAGACGTCGACAATTTGTACAGCAACCCCTCGTGCCATACTCTGTCAAACGCCTTCTCCATGTCCAGGAGTACTGCGACAGTGTATTCCTTCTTGTTTAAACAAACCGTCATGTCATTCAGTACTCTGGTGAGCTGAAGCGTCGTAGAATGCTCGGGCCTGAAGCCGAACTGTTCTGGGCGCGGCTGGATGTGGGGCACTAGCTTCGCCAGCAGGAGTTTCTCAAACAACTTTGAGATGGTACTCAGTAGAGTTATCGGCCGATAGCTCTCAGGCAGCTTGGAGTCCTTGCCCGGCTTGGGCAACATGATGACCAAGCCCTCCTTCCATTGGGTTGGGAAGTGGCCCGTGCGCAATATACCGTTAAACAGGCGCGTGACGGCCGCCACAGTACGTGGCGGCAAATGTAGCAGCGCCATGTTAGGTATATTTATTTATTTATTTATTTATTTAGGTAAACCTTACAGCTTTTAGTATTATATACAAGTGACATTATAAGATATTACGCCAATTACAAGGTACTCAAATATACAATTCAATACAGCAGTTTTAAAGAATGATAGTTACCTATGTCTAATGTTATTAAGTTATAGTGAGTGGGTATTTAAATTAAGATTGTAAATACTATTTTTATTATGTACTTGTCCATATTTCATGACGTAGGAGGAGGGGGGAGGGGGGAGGGTGGCGGGCGGGTGAAGGAATGGAGTAGGGTAAAGTATCTTTATAAGCGATAAACGATGTACAATAGAAAGTCATTCATGTAAGTTAATGAGAGACAGAATTTTACTTTTAAATGTGTTACGTGATAGGCCAAACAACTCAATAGATGAGAATTTTTTATTGTAAAGTGTGGGTAAGCGAATAAATGGGGAGTTTTGAGCGTAGTTTGTTGTGAATTTGGGCACGTACAAAAGTGGTGTACGACGGGTTCGTTTGTTGGGTATATTGAACCCCACATGTTTGAGTAAGTCACCGCAGTCAAAATTACAATTTAATAGGTCGAACAAAAACATCATATCGATGAGATCGCGCCTGTCCTCTAATGACATTACCTTGTGACGTAAGCAAGATTCAGCATAGTCGTTAGATAGAAACCTAGCTTTATAGTTGAGGTGCTTCACGAACAGACACTGGATACGCTCTATTTGGGTGCGATATTGGGCGTAGAATGGTCGCCAGACAACGGCACCAAACTCTAAAACACTTCTGACATACGCATAATAAAGAGCTTTGAAGCAGTGTACGTCCTTGAATGGGAGACTACTCCGAATAACAAAACCCAATGACTTGAATGCCTTGCTGGTGATATGTTCGACATGATCATTAAACGTAAGTTTATGGTCAAGCATTATTCCCAAATCACGTACTATATTCGTTCTTGGTATAGCTTCCTGACTAATCATATAGTTATATTGTATTGTAGTATGTTTTCGTGAAAACGAAATCACCTGGCATTTACTTGTATTTACACTGATTCGATTTTGAGAATAGTATTTTGAAAGATTGTCGAGATCAGATTGAAGTAAGTGGCAGTCATCTATGGTTTCTATTCGTCTAAATATCTTCTTGTCGTCGGCGTATAATAAATAATTAGAATTTTTGAAACATTGAGGTATGTCGAAGAGGTATATATTATAAAATAAGGGTCCTAAATGCGATCCTTGAGGAACGCCAGATGTCACTGTTATATAATTTGATCGATATCCCCCTAGTACCACCGCCTGACACCTATTCTTTATGTAAGATTCAACCCACCTAAGTAGGTTCCCGTTTATACCCAATATACGCAGCTTAGTTAGTAAGTTATCGTGGTCTACTCGATCGAATGCCTTCTCAAAGTCCGTGTATATAACATCAATTTGAGCCTTTGTGCTCATATTAGATGTTATATACTCGGTCAAAAGAAGTAAGTTGGTTTCGACTGATCTGGATTTAATAAAGCCATGCTGGGCCGTAGGTATGCTCTTGATAGTATTTGCATATACATAGTGGTATACAATTTTTCAAACATTTTACCGAGAATATTTAATTTTGATATGGGCCTATAATTCGTTATATAATTTTTGACACCTTTCTTGTGAATAGGTACAATTTGTGCTTCTTTCCAACGTTTGGGAAAAACACCCTCATTCAAGGATCTTTGATAAATAATTTTAATGGGTAGAAGAACTCCACGCTTGCACTTTTGTATGAAAATGGCTGGTATTCCATCGGTACCGGCACTTTTTCGGTGATCAAGTCCATTAAATAACTTCAATAACCCCGCATCAGTTACTTGAATATGACACATATTTTCAGATACAGTGTTTTGATCTGACCCTGCATCAAATTTATGAGACGAGGAAGGAGTAATAAATACACTTTGGAAGAACTCGTTGAATGAGTTGCAAATGTCTTCTCCTTTTGAAAGTGTTTTGCCCTGATATTGCATGTTACACGGATATCCATTATTGTTCCGCTTAGACTTAATATATTTCCAAAATTCTTTAGGGTCCTTTTTTATAGAATTTTGACATCGCAACAGGTATTGCTCAAGACATTCGATTTGTAGTGCTTTAGTTCTGGATCTTATTAATGAAAAAGCGGAGTAGTCTAGCGGGTTTCTATATTTTTTCCATAAGTTATGCAATCTGTGTTTTTCTTTGAGGCTATTGATGAATGCGGGGGTGAACCACTTTGGATAATGATATCGGGACGAAGTTTTGATAGTGGGTATATGTTTACACATTAGTACTTCCAGAATCTTGTAAAAACAATCAACTGCATCATCGACTGAGCCAGTGTGTAGGGTTCTACAGCTATAATGATATTGTAACGTTGTAAGTTACCGTTGTCTTCACTCTATCATTAACTGGTCTTATTTTAAATTTAAGTAGTAATTCTCTTAATAAAACTACCAAATGAGGCTAGTAATCACAGTATTAATTTTCACGCGCTGTACTAGCAACATTCCACTGTTGACAACTCACTCGCTCTGCTATGATTGGCCCGTTTTAAACTAACTAGCCGTGACCGCAACTTGACTTTGCGGCGCCGGCGTCATTCCGAAAACTCACTCAGCATTATACGCACGTCCGTCCTACTGGCGCTCTGTAACGGTCCCTTTTTACCGTACGCCGACGAACGACCCTAAACAGTAATTACTTACGTTTAATCATAACGTACTACTAGTAGTTACGTTTTAGTTTTGTCTGTGCTTCATATTAACCCCGATTGAGGTGAGTGGTGAAAGATACTGTTTTAAAATCATCTTACCGTTAGGTACTTTCGGGCTTACTCATTTGTGTCCAGAATCATCTCATTTCATTTATTGCTTGTTGCGTTTTATTCCTTTTAGACTCGCTAATCATTATTTCGCGATATTCACATCGCATTGTAACGCAAATTGCTACCCGCTTTTAGACACGCGTTAGTGTGTCTTGGCTTCTTATAGAATGTCTGGAAAATATGTTCAGCTTACTAAATTATACTAGCTACCTTTTTGTGTGGAAATTGTTGATTGTTACCGGCAGATTTCATATTTGGGCATTTCATAAAATGTCCGGATTGTTTGCATAATGTCCCAAGTGAGGTCTGCCGATAAACAAATAAATATCCTTTTTTCATATATAGAAATAATTAATGTTACCGGCAGATTGCACATTTGGACATTTTGTAGAATGTCCGATTATTTGTAAAATGTCCCAAGTGGGGTCTGCCGATAACAAATATGAATGCTTGCTTGTTTTTATTCCTAGCACTGTACTTTCCTTTGTATATGTAACTCCGTTCTGATTGTTACCACCACGACAACACTATTCTTTTCTTGGCGGGTGGAGCATTCGGACGGAGTGCAGTAACAGATGTTAAAGGAGGAACGGTTTCGAATTCCAGTTCGGGGTTCCTGGCACCTCTTCGGGATCACCGCTTTTCTTGCTACCCTACGGTTTCCCGGTTCCTGACACCGCTTCGGGCTAACCTGCTTCCCTGCTCCGGCTGCATTCGGACCGTTACTTCTCCGACGTCAGCGGCACTCCGACTACGGCAAAACCCGCAGGGAAGATTCGTTGCTGCGTAACCAGGGTCAGACTACATTTGGAGAACCCACGTTAAATAAAATTTCTTGTTGGCTACCTATTTGGAATCTTTTTATTCCTCTCCAAGTAGGGACGACACAGTGGCGCCCAACGTGGTTAGTCTGGCCTTGCTTACGCTGTAAGTAGTTAGTTGTTTGTGTGTGCGTGTTTTTGTAAACGTTTACCTGTGTTGTAATTTTGGTTTTGCTTAGCAACTTCTGTGTACGTGGTTATTATTCAAACTTTTAAATTGTAGTGTTTTTTTCAAATTCCTACGTTGGTTTTAATTTCTCGTTCTCTTATAAAAAAAAATTAACCACCTACCCACTAGTTGCAATATTTTTATTTGCAGTTTTAACATATATATTTTTTTCTACATCGTCATTCACTTCATTCATACCGTCAAAACCTAACGTACATAAATCATTTTGTAACAGAACGGAGACTAATTAGTAGCGTCATTTTCAATTCCTTGATTTCTCTTCCTGTGCTGTCCCGGGAAATCAAAAAAAGAATACGGTAGTTGCATTTCCTCCTGTGCATGTCGTAAGAGGCGACTAAAGGAATCAGTACACTTTCACTACTCATCTCTTTGGTATTTATTATTTGAGCTGCATCATGTCTTTTCAAATTAAGTTTCTCTCTCTAAACAAAGCAGAACTGGAGTACGAAGTTGCCATCAGAGGTGAAAACCCAGGCACTACCGTAGAAATTTTACGTAAACAAATAACTAAACTTGTGACAGAATACCCGTCAGAGGACGTTCTGTTATCTCACCTTGAACCTAAGGACGACTTACTTGCAGTCGTCAAAATCTTGGACAAAGTGCAATCTACTCTTGACGGACCTGCACCAGATAGATCCTCTCTTCTTAGGACACAAAATCTGATGCACCATGTCTATCACAGATTAAGTCGGGTACCTACGGATGAAAAGTTCGAAACGGGCCACGATCAACTGTCGGAGAATTACCGAAAATATTATTCGAAGATCCTAGCTCTCTTATCACAAGCAAAGGATCCCCTTTCAATATCTTCCTCGTCTAATACTGCGTGTAGGGAATCAACGCCATCTGTTAGTGGCGCGAGCGTGATTTCTGTAACTTGCGAGCGTAGCAATACTTCCGAACTTAGTAAATTGAAGTACGACGGGAAGTCATGTGTTCGGGCTTTTATCGAAAGGGTTTCGGAACTGTGTCAGGCCAGAAATATTTCGGACTCCAAACTTCTGTCCTATGCAACGGAAATTTTCACCGATCAAGCATTGCACTGGTTCCGAAGTATAAGAGATAGCGTTAACAACTGGTCGGATCTCAAATCTCTGTTGTTAGAGGATTTCAGCCAAACTGACTATGATTATCGTCTACTTTCTGAAATTAGGGCTCGCACTCAGGGCGAATCAGAAACGATAACCATTTATCTTTCCATAATGGCAGGAATGTTTTCGCGCTTATCGAAACAATTATCCGAAGAGGACAAATTAGAGATACTATTGCACAATATCCGGCCATGTTATGCGAGTACGTTGGCCTCGGCAACTCAGATTGTGGATATTGGGGTATTGAGAACGTTGTGCAAAAATTACGAAAATATACAAACCCGTATGTCACACTTTCGCGAGCCACCAACGATTACCACACACACACTAGCACCCGAATTTGCTTACAAGCCATGTAAGACGAAATCTGACAACCATGTCTCTGCGATCGCTCCTGCAACAACTGTAAAGTCAAATAACTTTTGTCTAAGATGCCGCTCTAACACTCACAATCTTCGTCAGTGTAAGGTTAGTCGTGACGTCATCGTCTGTTTTGGGTGCGGTAATAAAGGTGTAAAGAAACCTGAATGCCCTAAATGTACTCCTACCGTTCAAAAAAAACTAATTAGCCAGAATTGGGACGGTTCTAAGGGTCATTTCGATAGAGTAGATTTTGAAAAATGGCTACAAACCCTTAGAAACTTCTTCTCTAGTTTCAGAGTCGCCTCAATTCTGGATAGTAAACCAACAAAGGACAGTAGACCCTATATTTCCGTTAGAATCGGGGACATCCCTGCTTCTGGTCTACTCGATTCTGGATCTGCTGTCACTATTCTCGGCAATGATTCTCATAAATTATTGTCGGACCATGGTCTAAAAGTATTTACCGATGATTGTATCTCCGTGACTGCTGCTGGAGGCCAGTCCCTTCAAAGTATTGGCTACATCAATCTTCCCATTCACTTTGAAGAACAATTCCACATTATTAAGGGTTACGTGTTACCAAATGTGGACAGCCCACTTATCCTAGGCATTGACTTTTGGCGGATTTTCAATATTTGTCCCAAATACTTAGGTAGCATCACCTTGTCCAACTCTTCTTTGGCAGAAATAAGTATCGACAAAAATGAGACTTTTATACAGTCTTACGATAATCTCTCTGATTCACAAAAGTCCACAGCCGATTCAATTGTCAGTCAATTCCAGGAAATCTCCACTGACAGTATGGGCCTTGGTAGAACTAGTCTTATAACTCACCATATCGATACTGGTGACTCTCAACCTATAAGACAACGTTACTATCGAATGTCGCCTGAGAAGCAGCGAATTTTGGTAGAGCAAGTCGACGAAATGCTAGCGTTAGATGTAGTTGAACCTTGCGAGAGCGCTTGGTCGTCCCCTGTCCTCATTGTCTATAAAAAGAATGGACAACCTCGCTTTTGCCTCGACAGCCGTAAACTGAATTCGGTCACAAAAAAGGACGCATATAACCTACCCTATATAACTGAAATATTAGACAACCTACGCGATGCAAAATTCTTATCTAGCGTAGATTTGTCGAAAGCGTTCTGGCAAATTCCAATAGCTCCAGAAGATCAAGACAAAACTGCATTCTATGTTCCAGGCAGAGGAACTCTCCGTTTTAAGACCACTGCTTTCGGTCTCACCAATGCCCCTGCCACTCAACAAAGGCTTGTCGATCTTCTGTTCGGGAATTTTGATCTAAAGGCGTTCGCATATTTAGATGATATTATTATCATCAGCAGCAGCTTTGAGGAACACGTGTCCTTACTACTAGGCGTGCTGCATAAATTAAAACAAGCGAACTTATCCATCAACCTTGAAAAATGCAAGTTCTTCAGAAATGAGTTGAAGTACTTGGGTTATGTTGTGGATGCGCATGGCCTTCGCACTGATCCTGAAAAAGTCGAGGCTATCCTTAATTTCCCAACACCCACAAAAAAAAAAGATCTTAAACGCTTCCTTGGAACAGCCACGTGGTACCGCCGTTTCGTCCCCAACTTTAGCACTATTGCCGGACCACTCAACCAGCTGACTTCAAGTAAGAAGAACGCACCCAAGTTTCAGTGGACAACTGAAGCTGATGATGCTTTTAATAAGCTAAAAGAGTGTCTTGTATCAGCCCCGGTTCTCTCTTGTCCCAATTACGATTTACCGTTCGAAGTACACACTGATGCGAGCAATTTTGGGATTGGTGCCATGCTCACACAAACGATTGATGGTAAAGAACATCCGATTGCATACATGAGTAGGGCGCTGTCGGGATCTGAGAAGAACTACAGTATAACCGAGAGGGAGACGCTAGCAGTTTTAACCGCTCTAGAACACTGGCGGTGTTACTTGGAAAACGGAAAAACCTTTACCGTTTACACCGACCACTCCGCGCTCAAATGGTTCTTGTCACTGGACAACCCTACCGGAAGACTAGCACGCTGGTGTGTGAGGTTGTCTGCCTTTAATTTCGAACTTAAACATCGTCGTGGGGTCGATAATGTCATTCCAGATGCACTATCTCGTGCTTTTCCATGTGCTTCTATCAGTACGGTCAACTCTAATTTGACTACTACTGACACATGGTACAAAAACATTTATAACGGTTGTTTAGAAAAGCCGAACCTCTTTCCTAACTACTTGATCGAAGGTGGTGCTCTCTATCGCCACTCCAAGAATAAGTGCGAAATGATTTCGGAGTTTTCCTGGAAGGAAGTGGTGCCGAAAGAATTGCGTGACAGCGTCATAGAGGAGAATCATGCTGACCCTACTGCTGCTCACTTGGGTATTTTCAAGACCTATCGACGCTTACTTCTTCGATACTACTGGCCGGGCATGCACCAAGACGTCGTACGTTTTGTTGGTTCTTGTTCAAAATGTCTCACTTACAAACCACAAAACCATCCGACGCTGGGTACGATGGGTCGACCTAAACAATGCTCACGGCCGTTTCAAATGATATCCATTGATTTCATAGGTCCACTTCCGGTCAGTCGAAAGCAGAATAGTTATATTTTGGTCGTAACATGTTGCTTCCCTACTTGGAGAGGAATAAAAAGATTCCAAATAGGTAGCCAACAAGAAATTTTATTTAACGTGGGTTCTCCAAATGTAGTCTGACCCTGGTTACGCAGCAACGAATCTTCCCTGCGGGTTTTGCCGTAGTCGGAGTGCCGCTGACGTCGGAGAAGTAACGGTCCGAATGCAGCCGGAGCAGGGAAGCAGGTTAGCCCGAAGCGGTGTCAGGAACCGGGAAACCGTAGGGTAGCAAGAAAAGCGGTGATCCCGAAGAGGTGCCAGGAACCCCGAACTGGAATTCGAAACCGTTCCTCCTTTAACATCTGTTACTGCACTCCGTCCGAATGCTCCACCCGCCAAGAAAAGAATAGTGTTGTCGTGGTGGTAACAATCAGAACGGAGTTACATATACAAAGGAAAGTACAGTGCTAGGAATAAAAACAAGCAAGCATTCATATTTGTTATCGGCAGACCCCACTTGGGACATTTTACAAATAATCGGACATTCTACAAAATGTCCAAATGTGCAATCTGCCGGTAACATTAATTATTTCTATATATGAAAAAAGGATATTTATTTGTTTATCGGCAGACCTCACTTGGGACATTATGCAAACAATCCGGACATTTTATGAAATGCCCAAATATGAAATCTGCCGGTAACAATCAACAATTTCCACACAAAAAGGTAGCTAGTATAATTTAGTAAGCTGAACATATTTTCCAGACATTCTATAAGAAGCCAAGACACACTAACGCGTGTCTAAAAGCGGGTAGCAATTTGCGTTACAATGCGATGTGAATATCGCGAAATAATGATTAGCGAGTCTAAAAGGAATAAAACGCAACAAGCAATAAATGAAATGAGATGATTCTGGACACAAATGAGTAAGCCCGAAAGTACCTAACGGTAAGATGATTTTAAAACAGTATCTTTCACCACTCACCTCAATCGGGGTTAATATGAAGCACAGACAAAACTAAAACGTAACTACTAGTAGTACGTTATGATTAAACGTAAGTAATTACTGTTTAGGGTCGTTCGTCGGCGTACGGTAAAAAGGGACCGTTACAGAGCGCCAGTAGGACGGACGTGCGTATAATGCTGAGTGAGTTTTCGGAATGACGCCGGCGCCGCAAAGTCAAGTTGCGGTCACGGCTAGTTAGTTTAAAACGGGCCAATCATAGCAGAGCGAGTGAGTTGTCAACAGTGGAATGTTGCTAGTACAGCGCGTGAAAATTAATACTGTGATTACTAGCCTCATTTGGTAGTTTTATTAAGAGAATTACTACTTAAATTTAAAATAAGACCAGTTAATGATAGAGTGAAGACAACGGTAACTTACAACGTTACAATATCAGTGAGTGTTGAGTGCTAGTTGAAATGAGGGAACAACCGCTAACGATGAAGACGTTTATTGCACTAAAAATAATGAATATAAAAACTTAACAAGAAAACGATGACACGCTTATGTATGCAAAAAATATAAAATAACCTTTGTACAGTTGACTGTACATGCTGCCGAGAACGAGATGAACACAGATATAAACTTATAAAATTACAAATCATGATAAGTTAGAACTAAAAGAATATAAGATGAATGTATAAAATTATGTAAACTTAAATAACAATATTCTTAGGTAGGTCAAACTTCACGGAATGGTCTTCTTCTTGTGGCGAAGTACCCCTCTCTGTTGTCGTCTTCCTGTAGAGCGTCCGTGGCTGCGGCACCGGTAGCTCTGGTACATCCAGCGTCTGCTGCGCTCGTCTCCTCCGTATGTAGACGATTCCCACGATGAGACCAATCAGTAGCAGCAAGCCAAGCATGCTATACGATATGATGTACTGATGGACATCGTGTACGGTGAGCGTCTGCGTTGACTGATGCTTCAGTTGCGCAATCTGAGCTCCCAGTTTCTTCCATTGAATGTCTGTTCCATTGATAGACTGATCTTCTAAGACTGGCGGCATAGCGCTGAACGCCGTGTTGGTGTTAATGATGTTATTCAGGATGGACAGTGATGGTGGGTCCATCTCAGACGCCGCCGTGTCTATGCGGTTGAAACGGTCCTTATGTGAAAGGATCGTAAATGCATTTCCCTTGAGTGTGCAGCCTTGACCTAGGCTAATGATTCCGTTGCCGGACAGGGTTCGTATTAACGTGTCAGCTGGGCATAAAATGCGCACTGTGCATTCTTCGCAACAGGCGTAAAGCCAGACATTCTGTCTGCCGTGTTGTAACTTGATCCATTTATCGTCGCATGTTGATTGTTGCGATGTACAGAGTGATTCCTTTTCCAACTCCATGTTGACCAACTTCAGGTCACAAATTGATTGTCTTGATCTCATGTCGTAGATTGGCTTGTCTACTGGGCACAGAATCCTCTCTCTTGAAGCGTGAATGCACATTTGTAAATCGCTTTGAGATAGGAACAAAACTATATCCTTTCGGAGATTAAAGGCCAAGTATGGGTAGGCTGTTGTTATGCGCACTGCACTGAGCGCTTTCTTGTATGGTAGACTGATGATTTTGTCCAGCTCGTAAACTTCATTTGTGATCAGCGGGATCCTGAACTCCATGATGAGGTAGTCGCCGGTAACTCTTGCAGATACTCGCAGTATTTTGTACAAGTTTCGGATGTTTTCCTTGTCGGGTACAACTAGATCACCCTGTAGTTGACGACTGATAATATCGACTTGGGATTCTAGTTGTTCCGGAGACAATAGATGAATATCTATGCGGCCATGAGTGACGTCAGTGATGGTGCTGATTATGCTTTGCTGAATGCTCCGTAAGTTCGATAAAATAATGTTTGCGGATAAAGTCGATGACATGATGTAAAGGCTGTTTTGATTTTCGAGTCGGGCTTGATTGGCCTCCATCGATATGTTGCGAAAAGATTTCCTCATGGTGTCGAATTGAGTGTTGATAATACCTTCATGGCGTCTCAGAATATTGTACTCTGATTCAACAACTAATGTTTGGTTCCGGATAAGTTTCTGAAGATGGTTCTCGTTCAATGATATTTTCTCGATATCCGCCTTGTACTGCTTTGCGAATGAGTCATCCAGTACCCCAAACAAATAGCTGGCTACGTTTCCAACTCCGTTGATTAATCCTCGCTTGTATCGTTTGTTTTGATATTTGAGTATATCGTTGTAGTGAGTAATTTCTTTTAATTGATGCTCCAACTGTAATATGACTCCTTCGTATTGTTTCTCTTGATGTCGACACATTGTGCGGCATATTTTTTGTATGTGATTTATGTATAAATCCATGTCTTCTATGCCTTGCCAGTACATTGACATGTTGTAATAGACAACCAATTTCCACTCGTCTCTGATATGTTGAAGATCTGAGATTTTGTCGAAGTAGAAGTTTTGGCTTCCATTTAAAGGCGTAACCATGAATGTATTTGAGGCTTGCTGCGTGCCGGGTGTCAGTAATGACATAAATAGTAACGCTGTAGCGAAGAGACTCTGGACTGTTTTTCCACGCGTTTTGCGACGTCCTTGTGTTATTTCTTGAGCCGCGCTTGGAGTAGGTGTTGGTGACGCAGCAGTTTTGATCACGTCGGCGTTATTAGCACTTTCTTGAACAGGCAAAACTATGAGTTTATTGATGGGTCGTTTCAATACATTGTTTTGAGTTTTCAATGTAACGACTCGAACATGGCCATCTTTTCCAGGGTGAATCTCCTTTACTCGTCCCATTGCCCACTTGCCAGGAGGTTGATTGTCCTCCTTGATGATTACTACGTCGTCGATCTTTAGATTATCCGTTGGAGTCCTCCACTTTGAGCGTGTCTGCAGCTGTTGTAAGTACTCGCTGGACCAAATCTTCCAAAACTGTTTGTTTATAGATTGGACGAGTCGCCATCGTGTTGACAAGTTCATGTGGTCAGGATCGGTCTGCGGTCTGGATAACATTGATCCTCCAATGAGAAAGTGTCCTGGTGTGAGGTAGAAGTCATCTGGACTCTCAGTGAGTGAACAGAGAGGCCGCGAGTTGAGGCATGCTTCTATTTGATGTAGGAGCGTGGTGAATTCCTCGTACGTCATCTTTTGCTCTCCGATGATGCGCCTTAGATGAAATTTGAGACTTTTTACCGCAGCTTCCCATAAGCCTCCAGCGTTGGGCCATGCGGGGGCGTTGAATTGCCAAATGATGCCCATGTTGGTGATATCCATTATGACATTCTCCGTTTTGATTGAGTGAATGATATCCATATACTCCCTTTTCAGCATTCTAGCGGCGCCACGAAAGTTGGTGCCGTTATCACTGTAGATACATTCGGGATACCCCCTACGGGCACACATTCTTCGCAGAGATGCAAGGAAGTTTGCAGTACTTAGGTCTGATACCAATTCCAGATGGACGGCTTTGGTGACAAGGCAGACAAATACTGCTACATATCCCTTTGTGGTCCTTATTCCTCTCCCCTTGTTTGACTTGATATCCATGTGACCCGTAAAGTCCACACCGACGTGAGTAAAGGGGCGAGAAGGAATGACTCTTGGACCTGGTAAGTCTGCCATGAGTTGTTGATGATTATCAGGGTTGAATCTTCGGCATTTGATGCATAATCTAATTCGACTCTTGATGCTGGATGCGTGCCTTTCACGAGTCCACTCATGATGATTTCAGAGTAGACACTAGCATCTAGGAGTATGTCGATAGGCTTCGATATATGATACTCGGGGTCAGCCAATCTTGTATTTTGAAGATGTTCCCAAGAGGTGTTCGGGAGTGAAGTGCTGGGGAGGTTGTTAATGACTTGTGAAACAACCAGTGCTTCAGTAATGAACTCGTAGTCTGCGTAGATTGAGTGACATTCCATTGATACTAATCCTTTGCTCTGTTTTGAGCTAGTACCAATGCCCAATATTGACGCTTGATAGCGTCTACGCTTCAGCCCTAACAGCTGAGCAGCGCTTTCAGAGATGAGTGAAACTTGAGCGCCTTGGTCTAGAAGAGCTCTGAAGTTGATTAGAGTTCCATCTGAAGATCTGATATTGAGTGATAGAGTCGTTAGAAGGATTTCTTCCTCCTCGCTCGCAACGTAATTAACATTATGCTGTCGCTTGAATGATGATGTCGAATTTGTCGTAGATGCAGACGGCCGTGTAGAGGTCGTGTTTCCTGAGTTCATTGGCTTAATAACCGCTGCGTCGTGGATAATAGAATTGTGATTTCCATCGCATGTATTGCATGTTTTTTTTGACGGGCAAATACTGTTGTCATGCTTGTATAGGCAGTTTTGGCATACGTGAAGTTTCGCAATCGTATTCATTACTGCGTCGACTGGCTGGTTAAGGAATTGTGTACACTGGTACAAATGGTGGGTTCCGTCACACATCGGACATTTCTTTCCGTATGATGTTGTAGCAGCTTGATAACCTCTCGGGGAAAAATTATTCCGTTTGAAGTTGTTGTAGTTGTACTTCGAAGGTTGATGAGTCGGTTGCTTAGAAACCAATGATGCAGGATCCTTAGCCTTCTGTTGAATTGGTTCGAGGGCCATGAATTTCCGCTCGATAAATGACATGAAATCGTCGAAGACTGGCATAGTCCTGGGTGACGCACGAGACTCCTTGTAATCGACGTAGGTGTCTGCATCCAACTTTTTCGAGATGATATGCACAAGAAGAGGGTCCCAGGTTGAAGTATCGATACCCAAGTTATGAATGGCATGAATGCTTTCCATTGTTGTATCATACAATCTCTTTAACTCGTACGACGTCGCCTTCTGAATGACTGGTTGATTGAGAAAAAGTTCTATATGGCTTGTAAATAGAACCTGAGGATTGTTGTAGCGACCAGTCAAGAGGTTCCAAGCAGTGCCGTAATTTTCCGCTGTTATGTTTAAGTGCTGAATTATGCGCTCAGCTTCCCCTTTGACCTTAGTCTTGAGATGCTGCATCTTCTGAGCGCTTGTGAGATACTTGTTGTTATGTATCGTTTCCGTGAATAGATCATAAAATGTTGGCCATTGAGTGTAAGTTCCTAGAAAGACAGGTATGTCAATCTTAGGTGTAGAGTGACGAAGATGATCTGTAGAGCTCAAACTCCTGTTTAGTTTCTTCTTAATCGCTGTGTACTGACTTTCGATGGTTATAAAGTCGTTTTCATACTCCCCGTCGCTACCTTGAAGAATATTGTCTATCTGCAGGTGGAGAATATCGATGTTCTTCCAGAGATGATGCAGGGTTTTCAGCTCATCCTCGATCTCCCATTTTTCTTCCAAGTGGCTGGCCTCGATCCTGTTCATGTGGCGCTCAAAGGCACGGAAATTAGTACCTTGCTGACTGATAAGTTGTTCCAATTCTCCGGTTTCCACGGGAGTCGGCAGATGAAACCTCACCGGTTTTGAATCCACCGGTCGCTTGAATGATGTTATCGTAAGTCTGGTCTTCTCGTAGTAGGCCTTCCATTCAGCGTAAATGTTACGTGAAAAGTATTCGCCTGTTTTATCTTCGCACGATTGCAGACTTGCATGATTGCCGTCAAACTCTCGCCAAAGTAGATCTAATGTATCCACACGCTTCTTGAGGTATTCAGCGTTTTTTCGAGTCGCGCTGTCCTTGGAAAAGTTGATATAGACACGTTCAATCTCTTGAAGAATCTCCTGTTGACGCTTGAGTAGAGTTTCGGCCATGATGATTGATTGAATGAGTGTATTCTATGAACAGAACTCTTGAATGATGCTCAGTGCTGATATGACACCGAGGTTCCTGAAGCCCAGTTGAGCGGCTGCGACTTTCTCGAACTGAGTGAATTAATGATATTTTCGATAGTCCAGCTGAATGCTGTGCCTACCCGATGAACGTGACGCTATGGACTGTGTGTACAAGTCGATAGATCTTTATTGATGCTCGGTGATGAAGTTCCCCGAGGTTCTTGAAGCCCAGTTGATCTGCTGCGACTTCCTCGAACTGATTGAATGATTGATATCTTCGATAGTCCAGCTGAGTGCTGTGGCTACCCGATGAATGTGGCGCTGTTGACTGTAGATGTCGACAGATGCTGACGAACCACCTCGTATGCAGATATATGGCACTGCCGATGGTCCGTACGACCTAGCACATCCGCAACCTTTTGGTGTGATTGAAGCACCTTCTCAATTAGCCAGTGGTTCCCGCTGGTGGGAGGCTGACCAACCGATTGCTAACACACTTCAAAGGAAACAGACGGTACCAAGTCGCAATGGTTCGAAGGACCAAAAACTGTAGGGTTCTACAGCTATAATGATATCAGTGAGTGTTGAGTGCTAGTTGAAATGAGGGAACAACCGCTAACGATGAAGACGTTTATTGCACTAAAAATAATGAATATAAAAACTTAACAAGAAAACGATGACACGCTTATGTATGCAAAAAATATAAAATAACCTTTGTACAGTTGACTGTACACAGTGTGTAATAATTGATGCCAGTTATATTGTGACAACTCTTCGTTTAATAATTTGTATTCGCCTTTGTGAAATTTCCGCAATACGCGAGGTTGGGTGCGTAATGGACGCGAGCTTAGCTCATTAATTATTAATTCAAGTGGTGGATGGAATACGTCTATTTTGCTAAGAGGCTGGACACACTCACGGCAATCAAGAATTAGGTTTGAAAAAATTAGGTCGAGTGCGTTGCCGCAGGAATTACACGTGAAGTTGTATTGAGCAAGTCCCATCAGTTCGGTCATATTCAGAAACTCCGTCGTGGCCTCTATCAAGTCTGATTTAGTTTCTCTGTGGATAGTATACCCATATGGGGAACGATCCCACGATACGAAATGAGAATTAATATCACCTGCCAATAAAAACATATCAGAAGGCGTTTTTGTGGTAGCACACGTCATCGAGTTTATAAAATCACTTATTAATTTTGGCGCATTTTCGTCACAGGAAATTGGGAGTACAGTCTGCAACAGAGACATATGACCCCCCATAAAAGTGCTACAAAAGCGCCCTCTCTCGTGGTTAAATCCTTCATGACCTTCATTACCATCAATGCCATCTATTCGATATTCGATAAACCACCAGGTCAGGCACCACAGGGTCGAAGCGTAGGATACGCTTATTTCGTCACAAATCATGAGTGTTACGTGGCGCAAATAGCTACATGTCAAGATAAGTTAGAGGTAGCATGTTCGAATCCACAAAGGCTCAGTTTTTGCTAAACAAAATATTGGTAATGTTGGTGTAATAATTTTGGAATATAATATGGTGATTCATAGAAACGATGGGTTGTTATATTGTTAGATAACTTACCTAGCTTATTTTATAACTTATTGTTATTATAAATAAAATAAAAATAATTTTGAAAGTTATTTATTTAATTTCAATTTTTCAACAAAGAAATGTGTATCTTAGACAAACATTTAAACTCAAACTATGATTAATCTTCCGTAGAGGGAATTATCATGCTACTATGTAAGTATATTTGTAACAATTTACATCTCTCAACTTTCATAATCATAGCATGATATTTAAATAACATGTAGGGTCAAATAGTGCTACCTGGATAGCAATTTATAGAAACTTTGCTTCGATATCAATATTTAAGACTTTTTCAACAAAGAAACGAAATAAAGATATAAACTCAAACTATGATAAATCTTCCGTAGGGAGAATCAACATGCTACTAAGTCTAAGTAACAATTTACATCTCTCAACTTTCTTTATCATAGTGTTACGAGCGTGGGGTTCGTATTTGATAGAAAAACACGAATTAATCCACTAATTAAAACACTCACTTTATTACCCAAATAAGGCACTTACAATTCACACGAACTGTACATAAAATCCACCAAAACACACACACACTATTTCACTAATTATGCACTCACTATTCACACGAAGAGTCTTTCTTTCCGATTATCCTTGTACAAGCACTTGATCGCAGTTAAAATGTAACTAAACTCGCGCCGGCCGTCGGCGCCTTTTATATCCCGCGGAGCCGCTCTGGACACATTGTCCACACATATCGCGAATATTCTAGTAAGGACCAGCGTGCGGGCCGAGAACATTCGAGACCATATATGTCTCTCTCTAATGGTGCACTCTCTCTGTCACTCCCTTCTCGAATGTTCCGAGTATAGCTATCTCTTTCTAGTAGTGCTATCTCTGTCACACACTTCTCGAATGTTCCGAGTATAGCTATCTCTTTCTAGTAGTGCTATCTCTGTCACTCCTACCGGATATTTCGCCATATAACGATTTGTGCTTCAGAGGCCCATAAGGGGTCCTGAAAACGCCTGAAAACGGGTTTCCAGGTTATGGCGTCATCTGATAGAGGGTGCCCTGAAACGGACTGAAAACATGTTTCAGGCGCCTGAAAACGACGGCAACTTGGGTGAAATTTCGATCTTTAGATATGTGATAGAGTAACTTCTGAAACGGCCTGAAATGACTTTTCAGCCTGCTGAAAACGCCTCTAAAGCACTGAAATTGACGTTCAAAGTTTTTGACCTAACCTACCGGCGTAACACTACCCCCTCCTAAGACATGCTCGTCCCGAGCATCATTATTTCCGTGGTATCTGGCCAGCCGGTCAACATGAACAATCTTGCTCGGACTACGAGGATTCCGCTGGATTCGATACGTGACGTCGTTTATTTTGGTGACTACCTTGTAAGGCCCTTCCCAATTCGGAGATAGTTTCGGGGACTTTCCTACTCGTCGCATAGGGTTATGTAGCCACACCAACGAACCTTCCTCAAAACCCACTTGATAAGACTTCCGGTCATATCGGGTTTTCATCTTTATGCTAGCGTGGAGCCCGTGTTCACGTACCAGGCTGTGAACATCATCAATCCGATCCCGCAAATCATTTGCATATTCCGTGATGGTCCTCGGTGTATCGGGCGGACGTCCAGTCAGGAGATCTGCAGGCAGACGGAGTTCTCTTCCAAAATTCGCATACGATGGAGTAACCGCCGTACTTTCGTGAGTTGCCGACCTATAAGACAACAGGAAGAGGGGGATATGCCGATCCCAATCTTTTTGATGGCTCTCAACGACCTTGGCTAGATGTCTCTCCAGTGTCTGGTTAAATCTCTCAACCATTCCATCTGACTGTGGATGATACGCCGTAGTCCTCGTCTTATGAATTCCCATTATGCGACAAGTCTCCTGAAAGACCGCAGACTCGAAGTTTCTTCCTTGATCACTGTGGATTTCGAGTGGTACCCCAAACCGGCAGAATACTTCGTTCACTAACTTTTCAGCTATGGTTACCGCTTCTTGATTAGGAATGGCAAATACTTCAGGCCACTTCGTGAAGTAATCCATCACGACAAGAATGTACTTGTTTCCGGAGTCCGATGCTGGGAATGGTCCTGCGACATCTAACGCAACCCTTTCCCAAGGGGCTCCCACGTTGTACAACTTGAGTGTTCCTCGGCTACGGGTATGCGGTCCCTTGACTGATGCACAGTTAGTGCATCGTTTACACCAATTTTCAACATCTTCTCGGCAGTGAATCCAATAAAAGCGTTGCCGAATTTTCATAAGGGTCCTTTTTACTCCAAGGTGTCCACCGGATGTTCCATCGTGAAAGCTTCTCAAAACATCTTTCACCCTTTTCTTTGGGACAACGACTTGCAGGTGAGCATCCTTCCCATTTGTTGATTCCCATTTTCTACATAGAACGCCATTATGCATAACCAAGCTATCCCATTGTGCCCAGTAGCTTTTTGTTAACGCACTCATAGGAGCTACATCACACCATCTTGGTTTAGGTGCGCCAGCATTAATCCAATCAAAAATGGGTCTCACGTCAGGGTCCTCTTGTTGCGCTTGCTGCATGATTTCATCACTCCACTCGTCGCTAACCGTATCAGTTCTTATCATTCGAACACATTCCTTGCCTTCTTGTCTTGAGCAATGTTTACAGTCGTCTGCACAAGGTCTACGTGATAGGGCGTCAGCATTTCCATGTGATTTCCCACTACGGTGTTCGATGATGAAATCATACTCCTGCAGTTGTTCAATCCATCTCGCCACTTGTCCCTCGGGGTTTTTAAATTCTAGCAACCACTTTAAAGCAGCATGGTCAGTTCTGATACGAAACTTTCTTCCCAGCAGGTATTTGCTGAAATGCTGTAACGTCTTGACAACTGCTAGCAATTCCCTCCGAGTTACACAGTAATTCCTCTCTGGTTTTGACAATGACTTACTGAAATATGCAATCACAACTTCGTTATCTCCTTTCTTTTGCGACAAGACACCTCCAATTCCAGTGTTACTAGCATCTGTATCCACAATGAAATCCTCGTCCGGGTCTGGATACCCCAATATTGGCGTTTCACAAAGTCTTCCTTTAAGCTCGTTGAAACTTGACTCACATTGTTCGTTCCAGTCAAATGATCGCTTTTCTTCCGTTATTTGATGCAAAGGCTTTGCTATATCCGAGAAGTTCTTCACAAAACGTCTGTAGTATGAACAAAGCCCCAAAAAGGCTCGTACTGCAGTCTTGTCTTTTGGCGTTGGCCAATCCTTCACGGCGCTAATCTTCTCAGGATCTGTCTGGATGCCGTCCTTCGAAATCACGTGTCCCAAGTAATTCACTTTACGTTTGAAAAACGAGCATTTCTTCGGATTGAGTTTCAGATTTACCCCTCGTAGTTTGCCTAGCACCTGCTCCAATTTATTCAAGTGGTCGTTGAAGTCTCTACCAACGATAATGATGTCATCCAAATAGACCAAGCAAGTTTCTCCTAGAAGTCCAGCTAATATTTGTTCCATTAATCTCTCAAATGTGGCTGGTGCATTACACAGTCCAAATGGCATAACATTGAACTGCCAGAGTCCCTTGCCAGTAGAGAAGGCCGTTTTCTCCTTATCCTTGTCCTTGATTTCGACTTGCCAATAGCCACTTTTCAGATCCAACGTTGAAAACCATTTCATTCCGTTCAATGTGTCTAAAGTGTCGTCGATTCGTGGAAGTGGATAACTGTCCTTCTTGGTTACATCATTAAGTCGACGGTAGTCAATACAGAATCTCATGGTGCCGTCCTTCTTCTTAACCAAAACTACGGGAGAACACCACGGGCTTGTTGAAGGTTCAATAACGCCGCTTCTTTGCATTTCCTCGATCATGCCCTCAACCTCCTTCTCCCGAGCTACTGGAACTCTCCGAGGGCGCTGTCGGATAGGCATAGTTTCCCCAGTGTCGATCTCATGCTGAACCACTCCAGTTCTTCCAATGTCATCATCATGCGAAGAAAATACGTTGCGATATCGTAGCAGTAAGCTACGCGCCTTAAGGAATTCCTCCTCGGTAAGGTGCTCCCTGGAGTCATTTAGTAATTTTTCAACATCCATTGAAGGCTTAACATGCCCAGGTTTCACGTTTACCTCATATTCCCGGCAGCCTCTTATCCAAGAAATTTCTTGGCATGATCCGACCAGCGTTCCTTTATTGAGGACACATTCCGTGTCGCTTGGATTAAGGATCCTTACAAATGCTGTAGATGCCGTGGTTACCATTGTACGGGCTGTTATCCACGGTTTATCAGCATCCAACCTCTCTACCACCACACAGCGGTGAGATTGCGGCCTTGTGGAGTTCGGAAATTTCACTGGAACTAAAACCTGTGACCTTGGTTGAAGAATGGTTCTCCTGGTACAGTAAACATTTCCATTTACTCCACCTTGTATAGGAATCTCATCAACTCCAAACTTTAGAACTCCAACCTTCAAGTCGATTTTACAGTCATGTCTCCTCATAAAATCCAATCCAATAATGCAGTCGTCGACGATGTTAGCAACGATCACTTTATGCCAGTATTCTTTTTCACCTATTTTCACAGCTAACTCTCGTTCTCCTTCGACGGAAATGTACTGGCCGGTAGCAGTTTGCAGCTGGAGATGCCTAGGTCGGACTAGATGATCTCTGGTCAGGTGTCTCAGTAGCCGAGAGCTGATCACAGTCCGAGAAGCTCCGGTGTCTATGGTAAGGAGACATGGTATTCCACAGATTTCTCCATTGACAACCAGACTATTCCCGTCGTTTGCCTGTGAGATCATAATTGGGACATTTCTACCGCCAGCCAGCACTCGTCCCATAGTCCTGGCTTTTATTCGTTTCCCTGTTGGGGCTCTGACTCCACAGAGCCTATTTTCCTCGCCATTGGAGCGGGGTCTCTGTCCCTCCTAGTCCTTTTTGGACAGCCTGACTGCAGGTGACCACGTTCTCCACAATGGTAGCAACGTGGCCCAAATTCGCGGCGGGAATCTACTGGCTTCGTAGTCGACACTTCTCGCACCCTGAAAGGCCTGGATGAATCCTGTCGTACAGCTTCCACCTCGAGAGCGTGGGCTACTGCATCCTTTAGGCTGCCATGATGTCCCAATCGCACGGCTGCCCTCACTTCCAGATCCCGGATCCCATCGATGAAGGCCTGCACCAGCATACTGTCCACAAAGGATGCTGACGTACGTTGATAGGCCTTCCTAACCAACTTCTCGATTTCCAGGGCCCACTGTTGTAAGGACTCGTTACGTCCTTGTGTCCTGTCCTTTAACTGAGCTCGGTACACGTGCTCCAGGTGACTGTCACCGTATCGTGCCTCCAAGGCTTCTAGAAGGCGGTCGTACGTCCGGTCGTTTCCTAGAGCCTCTAGTATGGTAAGAGCCTCGTCGCGCAGCGCCAACGTCAGTGCTGTCCTGGCTTGCTCCTTACTCCAACCATTAGCCTGGGAAACAGACTCGAACTGCAGCTTATAGGCAGTCCACGATGAGCTACCGTCAAAGGGGGGCACTTTGAACCTGCCGCCTCCGGACACCGATGCGTCGGGTACATAGGTACTTGGACCATTAGCCACTTTGATCTCAAGTTTTTGGAGACGGCTCTCACAGGTCTCAATTTTTTTATCGACATCATGGACTCGACTCTCCAGTTTTTCATCCATATCGGCCAGTTTTTCCTGGACCTCGAACAACTCTCTCTTCCATTCGGTCGTGGACTCATGTACCTCACGAAGCATTCGTGCCTGTACCTCCTGGTGATCCTTTTGTTCCCTAAGCTCATTCTGGAGGATTAGAGACTGTTCTTCCTGTTTCCTGGCCTGTTCCTTTAGCTCTCTCGCTTGTTCCTTTAGGAGGACGAAGATAACGTTGAGATCTACTCCTTGAGCAGCTGGAGCAGGTGATTCCGACGTACCAGGCGTCGAGTCTCCAGACCCAGACGTTTGGCTTCGCGTCGTCACTCCTTTTGGCTCGGTTTCTCGTGGCATTAACGGCATTTTCTATCCCACTTCTGACACCAAATGTTACGAGCGTGGGGTTCGTATTTGATAGAAAAACACGAATTAATCCACTAATTAAAACACTCACTTTATTACCCAAATAAGGCACTTACAATTCACACGAACTGTACATAAAATCCACCAAAACACACACACACTATTTCACTAATTATGCACTCACTATTCACACGAAGAGTCTTTCTTTCCGATTATCCTTGTACAAGCACTTGATCGCAGTTAAAATGTAACTAAACTCGCGCCGGCCGTCGGCGCCTTTTATATCCCGCGGAGCCGCTCTGGACACATTGTCCACACATATCGCGAATATTCTAGTAAGGACCAGCGTGCGGGCCGAGAACATTCGAGACCATATATGTCTCTCTCTAATGGTGCACTCTCTCTGTCACTCCCTTCTCGAATGTTCCGAGTATAGCTATCTCTTTCTAGTAGTGCTATCTCTGTCACACACTTCTCGAATGTTCCGAGTATAGCTATCTCTTTCTAGTAGTGCTATCTCTGTCACTCCTACCGGATATTTCGCCATATAACGATTTGTGCTTCAGAGGCCCATAAGGGGTCCTGAAAACGCCTGAAAACGGGTTTCCAGGTTATGGCGTCATCTGATAGAGGGTGCCCTGAAACGGACTGAAAACATGTTTCAGGCGCCTGAAAACGACGGCAACTTGGGTGAAATTTCGATCTTTAGATATGTGATAGAGTAACTTCTGAAACGGCCTGAAATGACTTTTCAGCCTGCTGAAAACGCCTCTAAAGCACTGAAATTGACGTTCAAAGTTTTTGACCTAACCTACCGGCGTAACAATAGCATGATATTTAAATAGCATATAGGGTCGAATAGTGCTATACCTGGATAGCAATTTATTGAAACATTGCTTCGATATTAGTAGTGGCAGCAAATTATTTTTAACATCGGAGAGGGTGCCCCTCATTTTGAAGCACTTGTTCAAGCCTGGACTTCATTCCTGTAACCATGTTGGAACACATATTACTAAGGCGGAAAAGGTCCCAAGATCTCATCACCTCTTGGTCTAAATAACTTTTTGTTCTAACATCACTCGTATCCCAGTTAAGAACCATTTGACCCCACAAGTTTTCAATTAAGTTCAAATCTGGGCTTTTAGATGGCCACTCAATGACAGTTATATCATTACGAGCGGCAAACCACTCTCTAACCAAACACGAACGGTGCACGGAACAATTATCTTGTATAAAGTATATTTGCCCCTCTGGATACACGTTGCGCACTGTTGGAATCATCACATCTTGTAAAATTTCCAAGTATTTATCTTTGTTCATTCGGCCGCCGAATTCGATCAACTCCCCTGGGCCCATGGAGGACATCCAACCCCAATAGCCTGCAAAACAATAATTTGGTTAAATAACAAATAATCCACACTGCGTAATACAATTTAAAATAATAATATTTCGAATCCCGGCTGGGCACGAAGACAAAAGGTGTTAGAAGTTGCATGTTTCTGATGTTGCCGTGTTTGGTTCTATGACACAGGCTATTTAACCTCTCAAGATACGTCCTATAAAAATATAAGCAAAAATACATCGCGATTTTCAACTTAACGCCATAGACTTATAGAGTTCCAATCCTATGAAAATTTCGGCCGACCGGATATCGCGACGACGACGGGACGTGAAAGGTTAAGTGTGGGGCCAGAAGTAAAAGCAATGTATGTGCCTGTCTGTATGATGTTAATGTTGTTTATAAACACAACATATAACATATATGTTTATAAATATTCTTACCTAAAGTTATTCTGCCACTTGTTCTCAAAGGCAAAATATTTTGATGGTTATAACGCTCGCCAGCTCTTCTCCATAATATTTTTCTGCCATCATCATCGGACTTAAAACTTTTTTCGTCGGTAAAAATTACGATTTCGTTCTCCCAATCAAAGTTTAGATATTCAGATGCGAATCTCATTCTTGCTTGGCGATGGGCTTCGGTTAATTTAATTTTTTTGGCCGGCTTGTAGTTATGGATACCCCCTGCATGTAAATGTCTCCTTACTGTTTGCAGTGAAATATTATAATCTATGGCAGTTGATCGTGTTGTCTTAAATGGGTCTTCTGTGTGGAGATTGACGATTTCACGATGTCGGTTTGATGCATCTGTGTAGGTCATTGCTTGCGGGCCGGGGCGGTTACGCTTTACGTCACCACTATCTTGGTATCTCCGAATCCAAAGACGAACCGTGTTTCTCTGTAAGAGAATATAGGCATCTTATATTAGTAATTTTAACACTAAACCTATGTTACACGAAACAAAAAATTGTTACAAATTAGTATAATATATAATTATTTTTTACTTACCGCGATACCTAATTCTCTAGATATACTTTTAATACTGTGGTTGTCTTCCCAATACACTATTATTTTGGCTTTAACAAAATCAGTTAAAAAATGAGACATGATGACTAGTCCAAACTTTCAAAATCACAAGATCCGCAGTAACTTATGTGATATTGTGACACGAACTGAACGTATTCTTGTTCTGTGGTTATAATTCTGATATCCTACCTTCAATTTATTTGTAAATGCATTGCGTGCGGTTGACGATGAAGTTAGAGCGCTGCGTCATAGAAGTAGAACATATGATATTAATTTTCGCCATGATATACAGATCGTTGGTTAGTGCAATGGGACGAGCGCTTGCTTCATAAATCGAAGGGCCATGGTTCGAACCCCGCTCTGTAAAGCAATTGTTTTTGTTTCTTCCTGGTTATTATTGATGTAGCCGGTTTCCTTCAATTTGAAATAGAAATACAAAATCTGCGGCTGCACACTTTCCAGAAACAAGTTTAGGTGCCAAGAATCGTGGTAGGTGGCGCTTCTCAGCAGTTTGAATGGAATTACGTTTTAAAAGTTGGGGGGTCAGATGTCTCTGTTGCAGACTGTACATACACGGTTCCTATGTGCAAATCGCATGTACTTTGCGTGTCACCGCCTCCGTGGCAGTTTAATGCGTTACGAGGTATTGTTATCCACATACTTTCAACAGACCCATAACACAAGTCTGGGCGCTCCGAGGCGCGGAGATGTTTTTTGACTAATACCAAAATACCACCACCCAACGACTTATGTTGACGGTCACTGCGAAACACATCATACCTATCGTCACATATTTCTGAATCTAGGATGCCCTCACGCAACCAGCTCTCCACTGCAATTATTAAGTCATAGTCGTTAATAGCAATACTCTGATAGAAATTATGTAGCTTGCTCCTCAAACCACGAACGTTTTGATAGTAAAAACTTAAGTTATTCACTTTTAATTTTGTTTGGATTATAAACGATGGATATGAACTGATCGATAGAATAAACGAAGGTAACTCCTATTTTAAATAACGTTAAATGTTCGTGTTTTGTGGGATGCACATGCACAGAATAAAATTTAAGACGAGCTAAAACAACTAAAACTGGTAAACTTTGTTGAGCTGGAAGTGTGTTGAGGCAGGCGAGAGGCTCGCGCGGCGGCGGCGTTTTAATGATGAAGTTGAGGGTAATCGCAATACGCGAGCGCTGGACATGTTCGCCGGGTATCGCCGGGGCACCGATGAACGAAGGCAGGGGTACGCAACTATTCATTACTTTAGAATTTTTGAAGATGACTGTATTGTCAGTAGTGTTGGCGTGATTAGAGGTCTGAATGGTTATTGTATAGGAAAAACTTAAATTGAATGACTTTGATAGGTTAGGCAGAGAGGGGAAAGTGGGAAAGAAATATGGACTTACAGTTAAAGAAGCAGAGTAAATTATGCAATTCATTTGAGAAACACGTTCATATCTTCTACAGTGGATATTGGCACAAGCGGGTGTTTGATGTCTTTCCTGGCATAAATGCAACAGTTTTTTACCCATACGAATTTCACTCCAAGTATCTTGGCCTTCTCTCGACAGTCATTAAGAAGTATTTTGTTTGCAATTGTGAGGTGTTCGTTCACGAATATTTTTCGTGAGTCTCCCTCGAATCCAAGGACGCATGAGGTAAGCCTTTATTTTCGCGGGATTTGCGTTTGTATTTATCGATTAATGTGTCCTTGACCAGTCTGCTCTTCAGTTTTGCAATAATCGTTTTGGGCTTGTCTTGATTGCGCTTCATTGGTTGGACTCGGGTTATAAACTCTATGTCTTCCAGCTTGAGGTCTGAGTTCAACTTATGGGCTATGTTCATCAATACCAGTGGTAGATCTTCATTAGGTGTTTCAGGGACGCCGATGAGTTCGATGTTAAGTAGCCTATACTGCTGTTGGGATCGCTTGTGCTCTTTCTCCAAGAGATTTGTAGTGGTTTGGAGTTCACTAATGATCTTATCGCGCTTTTCGAGCTCGGCTTTCATATTTTTTTCTTGGTTGTCCAACTTTGATTTCAGGACTGAGACATCTGACTTTAGTCCGTCTACGATGCAGAGTTTGTTTTCGATTTCATCGAGACGTTTGGTCAGGTCCTTAAAAATTGAATGTTGATTTTGGCGGTGAGTGCATTTAGCTCCGAACGCATGTCGTCTAGTTGCTTGGGTAGTTGTGTTAGAGAGGCAAGCATCAGTTCGATTTTATTAAGTTGGTTCAAATCGCTTCCTTGGCACAAATCTGTTGCGGGACCGGGTGCAGTTGTCGCTTGGTTGTGGTCATTCTGTTCGTTACGTTTCGGAATGGTAGGGGAAGCTGAGTTGGTGATAATCTGATTGGACTTAGCTATTTTGCACGTGGAGCATTTCCAGGAAACTTGCCGGTCTGGACCCAGTTTTCCCCATGCAGCCTTGTTTATGTTAGTGCAGGTAGGATAGTGGAATAATTCATTGCATTTCGAACATTGAGCTGAACCGTCTGTGATATTGCCTTTGCATTGTTGACAGCTTTGAAAGGTTATGGTGGTGTTCATATTTGCGCCGATGGTTGAGAATCGCTGCTGACCTTACTGCGAACTTGATGTTGTAAGGATTACGTACGTAGGCTAGTGGTGATATGTTTCGACGCTCGAAGTCTCGTTCTGGTTGGTTCGAACGGAGCGTACCTGCCTGCAGCGCAGAAGGCCCGGGTTCGATTCTCAGCCGATGACACCGAGGATGCAACTTTTCTCTCTTTGTGTGTAACCAGAGTATGAATTATATTTTGATTTATAATTTGACTAATATGCTGAACGCAACAACACGTCTGCTGTCTGTGATGACCGAACGACGAAAAAAATGCGGTCTGCGCCCGGGGCTTTCCTGGGCTTGGTACGTCTGAATGCACGCATGATCTGGCCGGGCGTGACGACGGTGGGGTCCTCTTCGGGAGCTATCGGCGAGGCGAAGTGCTCTCGCAGGTGTCTCTCGACTGCTGCGACGTGCTCCACATCATCCGTAGGGTTCGGCTTGAACTGCTTCTCGAGGCATTCGGCGAAGATCTCCGCACGGTCTTGGGCTCGAAATCCTGGTAGGCCGTCGCTGCCCAGGATTGGTCGGACGGGAGTTGGAGTAGTCGACAAATCCCGGCATAGGCGATGCACGGAGGGGACGTGGTCGCCCATGGACTCGACGTGGCGTTCCCAAGATTCTTCGGCGTGGAGATCAAGTCGGCGCTTCAGCTCTGCCGTCATGGCGTTGAGCCTGGTCTTCATCGTTGGGCAGCGGGTTTGCTGCCACTGCTTCCGGAGAGCGCGCTTATCGCGGATGAGTGCGCGTAGCTCAGCAGGAAGAGGATTGGGCTTCCCCCCGCGAGCTACGGTGTGCGATGATAGGTCGAGCGCGTCTCGGATCTGGGTGGTTAGCAGCGATGCCAGGCGGTCAACGTCTTCCGGCTGGTTGACTGGACATGTGGTCGAAGACTGGTCGAGGGCGGCGGTGAAGGCGCCCCACTGGTAGCGTCGGCGTGATGCTGGCGGAGATACCCGGGTGGGCAGATCCGCCAGGACGAGAAGAACAGGCCTGTGGTCCGATGGGAGGTCAGGGAGAACCTCCTGGCTCGGCGGAGTCCGGAGACCTCTGACGACTACGACGTCGATGGTGTCCCAACCGGCCCGCGAATCGAAGTGGGTGGGCTCGTCGGGACCGATGACATCGTAGTTGTGGCTCACGGAGTCGGCAAGGATGGCGCGTCCAGCTGGGCACACCCTGGTGGAGTTCCAGACGGTGTGCTTGGCGTTGAGGTCGCCAGCGACGAGTGTCGGATGCGGCGACTGTAGCAACACCCGTAGTTCAGAGGTGCGGATTGGGGTACTGGGGGGCTTGTACACGGCGAACAGTCGCAGCACCTGGCCGGCGACCTGGAGGTCGACGCCCAACGCATACAGGGTTGTATACTCCTGGGCGTCAACGAGCTGGTGGACGATCTTCCTGCCGACGATGACTGCCAAGCCTCGAAAGGCCCGGCCGCTGGTGGACTTCTCGTCCTTGCGGTAGACGAAGTAGCCGGGCAGCGACAGCTTGTCGCTTCTGGCTAGGAATGTCTCGCTGATGAGCATCACGTCGACACGGTAGTCCCTCAGGAACACGTGGAGCAGCCGCTTCTTCCCTGTCAGCGACTGCGCGTTCCAGTGGACGACCCTGAGCGGCTCATGCATTGCGGAGCAGAGCGGTGAGTCTGCCCAGGGCAGTGGGATCGCTGAGGAGGGCGAGCAGGGCTGTGAGGTGCCACAAGTCCTGCTGCCCTATCGCCGCAGCCGGAGTGGCGGCGCCAGCGGCGGCCGCAGTCTCGCTTGCGGCGAGAGTAGCCGCCGCGGCGCCGGCGGCAGGTGGAGCCGTCGCCTTCTTCTTCTTCCCCCCTACGCTTCGTCTTCTCCCTGGGGACTCCGTCGTTCGCCTGCGCCATAAGCGAGGCGGGCGCCGTTTCTTCCTGCAGATCAGGACGTGGCGGAGGGGGAGGCTGCATCTTCTTGGGCCCAGGCGCATTAGTGAGCGCCACAGTGCCGGCCTTCTTGTTCCGCGCCTCCTGGCGGAACACGGGGCACGTCGCATTATTGGCCGTGTGCGGGCCACCGCAGTTGGCGCACGTCGGCGGCTGGTCTTTCGGGCGGGGGCACTCCCGCGCCGAGTGGGGACCGCCGCAACGCACGCACGCCAGGGGGCGGTGGCACATATGCGACGAGTGCCGGAACTGTTGGCACCTGTGGCACTGGGCCGGGCCCTGCTTGGAGCGCCAAGCCTCGATCTTCACCCCCGGCATGTACATGAGCTCTGAGATCTCATATACTGCACCGGGGGCACGGTCGGGATTCTTCCGCAGGGACGCGTAGAAGATGCAACCGGGGCGCCCCTTGCGCGCCCGGATCTGCTTGCAGTACTCGACCTCCACACCGAATTCTGCAAGTGCCGCGACGATCTCTTCCGGCGTGGTGTTGGAAGGCAGCCCGCGGATCGCCACCTTCTGGGTCTTGTCGGCCGGCAGCGAGTAAGAGAACCACCGAACTCCGTGGTCCTTCTCCAGCCTGCACAGATAGCGCTGTACAAGCCGGTACTCGTCGTCGGCCGTGGGGGTGAAGCGCACACCCTTTTGGTAGGCGCGTGCGCTGGGAGCCCGGCCGAGCTCGCTGGCTATCGCCCTGAAGTGGTCGGCCCAGTTGGGAAGGACCTCCACAATAAGGGGCGGATAGCGCGGCTGGCGGGGCTGCTGTGGCGCAGCGCCTCCCGACGGGGCGGCGGTGGTGGTGGCGATCGCGGCTGCGGTTTGGGCGGCGGCAGTGGCAGGCGGCGTTGGGCGGGCGGGCGGCAATGGGCGGGCGGGCCTTATCGCGGGTGCGGCGGCGTGCGGGTTCGCAGGCACAGCGGCGGGGCGCGTAGGGCGGGCGGGCACAGTCGCGGCGGTGGGCGGGTTCGCGGGCGCGGCGGCGGGGCGCGTAGGGCGGGCGGGCACTATCGCGGGCGCAGCGGGGGGGGGGGGAGGGCGGTGCTGGGGCGCGGTGCCCCAGGCACGGGAATTGCGGTCGCGGCCGCCGCGGCAAACGACACTGCGGGAGAGCACTTATTAGGTAAAACACTCGTACCTGTCATTTGTGTTGTAGCACTCTCACTGTCTCTTTCACACGCGGCGGTCGATCCAGGGGCGGGGGCGGGTGCCTGAAGCGCGCCCGTCCAGGGCGACAGCGACGGCATGTCGAGGCCCGTCTTCCTCGGCGGCGGCTGGTTCGTCGGTGGCGGGGTCGGCGAGTCCGCAAGCTGGACTCGCTTTCCGTCTCCTCGGAGACGCAGCTCGTCGCTCGGGCTTTCGCTACGCGGGCGCCTCGTCCCGCGGGTTGGTGGCAGCACCAAAGGCCGCGTTTTTGCCTGCTCCACTAATTGCGCGTCAAGGAGCTCGGCGCCGATACAAGCCGCGGGCTTGCCCGACAGGGCAGCGCGGCTTGCGGCGACGTATGCCTCCATGGCACGAAGTAGGCCCGCCGAAAACAGGTTGGCTTGAGCGGCCCGAATTAAATATAATTCGTCCAGCTCAAGCTCTGCCCTCGGGGACACAGGACGCCGTACCACGGGCGAACCGTACTCCGTCGACGTGGAGATAGGGAGCAGGCCTTCCAGTGATGCCGATCGCTGCGCGCGGCGCCGACGCGGGGTTTCACCCAGCGGCGGGCTGCTCACATTACCGGCATCTTCACTGTCACTCACAGCAACACTAACACTCACAATGTCACTGGCACTATAGCCCTTGAAAGGGCTTTTGGGCTGGTCCATAGCGGCGGGCTATGGACGAGCTGGCGTCACGGAAAGGGTTACACACCAGGCACGACCTTAGGCAGAGCCGGCGTCCGTCCCGATGTGATAATCCCCTCCGTGAACACTCGCGGCGCGGGTATCACGATCGCGGCGCGCACGGGCGCGTGTTACACACGTCCGCTTCGCACGAAGCGGCGGGTGAACTGCAGCGGGACGGCGAAGCGGAGATCCGTATGCGCGACGGTCGAAACTATCCTTCCAGAAGAGCTGAGAACTGTGTCTGTTCTTCTTCTTCATTATCTTCTCACGCACCCTTTCTGGGGCGTGGGGAGTCGGGGTCAGGTCGACGGACCTCTTCCCGAAGAATCGCCTCTGTCCACTCCTGTGGACAGGTCATCGGATGGCCCCTGCGGGCGGTGGTCTTCTTTTGGCGCTGGTATGCAGTGGGTGATCGCCGGCTTGGCAACCAGGTCGCGTGGTAGGCGGCGGAGGTCGGGCGGGCGCGCGTGGTGCGGCGCCAGTTCGGCGATGTGCGGAAGGTGTGATGCATCCGCACGCGCGAACATGCCCTTCGCCAGCCTCTGGACAAACTGGTCCACGGTTTCCCATCTTAGGTCCCTCTGGATTGTCGCGTTCCTCACGTAGCGGGGGGCGCCGACGATGGTACGCAGAGAGAGGTTCTCTTGTGTGTCTGTTCTTTTTCTTCATAGTCATCTCACGCACCCCTTCTGGGGCGTGGGGAGTCGGGGTCAGGTCGACGGACCTCTTCCCGAAGAATCGCCTCTGTCCACTCCTGTGGACAGGTCATCGGATGGCCCCTGCGGGCGGTGGTCTTCTTGTGGCGCTGGTGTGCAGTGGGTGATCGCCGGCTAGGCAACCAGGTCGCGTGGCAGGCGGCGGCGGTCGGGCGGGCGCGCGTGGTGCGGCGCCAGTTCGGCGATGTGCGGAAGGTGTGATGCATCCGCACGCGCGAACATGCCCTTCGCCAGCCTCTGGACAAACTGGTCCACGGTTTCCCATCTTAGGTCCCTCTGGATTGTCGCGTTCCTCACGTAGCGGGGGGCGCCGACGATGGTACGCAGAGAGAGGTTCTCTTGGGCTCGGAGTCTCCGTTTGTTCGTCTCCGAGCACAGGGCGTACCATGCCGGAGCCGCGTAGGTGAGGCGGGATCTCACGTAGGTCTTGTAGATCCCAAGCTTCGCCCTCAGAGGGAGGCTGGAGTCGAAAAGTGGACGCAGCTTGGCGCGTGCCACCTTGACCTGGCTGACGACGTTGTCGACGTGTTGCTTCATGGTGAGCCGGCGATCAATGGTCACTCCCAGGTACTTCACCTGCGAAGACCACTCGATGTGCTGTCCCTGGAGCTGGAGCGATGGCGGAAGGAGACTCTGGCCTGTGATGAGCGCCTGCGTTTTCCCAACATTGACGGACAGTCGCCACTTGGCGAGCCAGTCGGGCAAGATGTCCAGGGTGCGCTGCAGTTTGATGGCAGCGTGCGGAGCCTGGAACGACGACGCATAGAAGGCTGCGTCGTCTGCAAAGAGTGCCAGCTGGGCACCCGGCCCGACGGGGATGTCGTCCGTGTATCGGGCGTAGCAGGCGGGAGACAGGCAGGAGCCCTGGGGGACGCCGGCTGCGACGGGATGTTCCTCGGAGACGGCGTCTTCCACCATCACTCGGAAGCGGCGATTCTTCAGGAAAGAGGCAATTGTCTTGACCGTTCTTCTTGGGGCAGGGGACGTCGACAGCTTGTACAGCAACCCCTCGTGCCATACTCTGTCGAACGCCTTCTCCATATCCAGGAGTACTGCGACAGTGTATTCTTTTTTGTTCAAACAGACCGTCATGTCATTCAGTACTCTGGTGAGCTGAAGCGTCGTAGAATGCTCGGGCCTGAAGCCGAACTGTTCCGGGCGCGGCTGGATGTGGGGCAGTAACTTCGCTAACAGGAGCTTCTCAAACACCTTTGAGATGGTGCTCAGTAGGGTGATCGGCCGATAGCTCTCAGGCAGCTTGGTGTCCTTGCCCGGCTTGGGCAACATGTTAACCAAGCCCTCCTTCCATTGGGTTGGAAAGTGACCCGTGCGCAAGATACCGTTAAACAGGCGCGTAACGGCCGCCACAGTGCGTGGCGGCAAATGTAACAGCGCCGTGTTGGGTATTCGGTCTGCGCCCGGGGCTTTTCTGGGCTTGGTACGTCGGAATGCACGCACAATCTGGCCGGGCGTGACGACGATGGGGTCCTCTTCGGGAGCTATCGGCGTGGCGAAGTACTCTCGCAGGTGTCTCTCGACTGTTGCGACGTGCTCCACATCATCCGTTGGGTTCGGCTTGAATTGCTTCTCGAGGCATTCGGCGAAGATCTCCGCGCGGTCTTGGGCTCGGAATCTTGGTAGGCCGTCGCTGCCCAGGATTGGTCGAACAGGAGCAGGAGTGGTCGACAAAGCCCGGCATAGGCGATGCACGGAGGGGACGTGGTCGCCCATGGACTCGACGTGGCGTTCCCAAGATTCTTCAGCGTGGAGATCAAGTTGGCGCTTCAGCTCTGCCGTCATGGCGTTGAGCCTGGTCTTCATCGTGGGGCAGCGGGTCTGCTGCCACTGCTTCCGGAGAGCGCGCTTATTGCAGATGAGTGCGCGTAGCTCAGCAGGAAGAGGATTGGGCTTCCCCCCGCGAGCTACGGTGTGCGATGATAGGTCGAGCGCGTCTCGGATCTGGGTAGTTAGCAGCGATGCCAGGCGGTCAACGTCTTCCGGCTGGTTGACGGGGCAACTGGTGGAGGGTTGGTCTAAGGCGGCGGTGAAGGCGCCCCACTGGTAGCGGCGACGTGATGCTGGCGGAGATACCCGGGTGGGCAGATCCGCCAGGACGAGAAGAACAGGCCTGTGGTCCGAAGGGAGGTCAGGGAGAACCTCCTAGCTCGGCGGTGTCCGGAGACCTCTGACGACCACGACGTCGATGATGTCCCATCCGGCCCGCGTGTCGAAGTGGGTGGGCTCGTCGGGACCGATGACGTCGTAGTTGTGGCTCACGGAGTCGGCATGGATGGCGCGTCCAGCTGGGCACACCCTGGTGGAGTTCCAGGCGGTGTGCTTGGCGTTGAGGTCGCCGGCGACAAGTGTCGGGTGCGGCGACTGTAGCAGCCCCCGTAGCTCGGCGGTGCGGATTGGTGTACTGGGGGGCTTGTAGGCGGCGTAGAGTCGCAGCACCTCGCCGGCGACCTGGAGGTCGACGCCCAAAGCATACAGGGATGAATACTCCTGGGCGTCGACGAGCTGGTGGACGATCTTCCTGCCGACGATGACTGCCAAGCCTCGAAAGGTCCGGCCGCTGGAGGTCTTCTCGTCCTTGCGGTAGACGAAGTAGCCGGGCAGCGACAGCTTGTCGTTACCGGCTAGGTGTGTCTCGCTGATGAGCATCACGTCGACGCGGTAGTCCCTCAGGAACACGTGGAGCAGCCGCTTCTTCCCTGTCAGCGACTGCGCGTTCCAGTGGACGACCCTGAGCGGCTCATGCATTGCGGAGCAGAGCGGTGAGTCTGCCCAGGGCAGTGGGGTCGCTGAGGAGGGCGAGCAGGGCTGTGAGGTGCCCCAAGTCCTGCTGCCCTATCGCCGCAGCCGGAGTGGCGGCGCCAGCGGCGGCCGCAGTCTCGCTGGCGGCGAGAGTAGCCGCCGCGGCGCCGGCGGCAGGTGGAGCCGTCGCCTTCTTCTTCTTCTTCCCCCCCCGCTTCGTCTTCTGCCTGGGGGCTCCGTCGTTCGCCTGCGCCATGAGCGAGGCGGGCGCCGTTGGTTCCTGCAGATCGGGACGAGGCAGAGGGGGAGGCTGCACCTTCTTGGGCCCGGGCGCGTTGGTGAGCGCCACAGTGCCGGCCTTCTTGTTCCGCGCCTCCTGGCGGAACACGGGGCACGTCGCATTATTTGCCGTGTGCGGGCCACCGCAGTTGGCGCACGTCGGCGGCTGGTCTTTCGGGCGGGGGCATTCCCGCGCCGAGTGGGGACCGCCGCAACGTACGCACGCTAGGGGGCGGTGGCACATATGCGACGAGTGCCGGAATTGCTGGCACCTGTGGCACTGGGCCGGGCCCTGCTTCGAGCGCCAGGCCTCGATCTTCACCCCCGGCATGTACAAGAGCTCCGTGATCTCGTACACAGCGCCGGGGGCACGGTCTGGATTCTTCTTCAGGCTGGCGAAGAAGATGCAGCCGGGTCTTCCTTTGCGCGCCCGGATCTGCTTACAGTACTCGGCCTCCACACCGAGTTCTGCAAGCGCCGCGACTATCTCCTCCGGCGCGGTGTTAGAAGGCAGCCCGCGGATCGCCACCTTCTGGGTCTTGTCGGCCGGCAACGAGTATGAGAACCACCTCACGCCGTGGTCCTTCTCCAGCCTGCACAGGTAACGTTGCACAAGCCGGTACTCGTCTTCGGCCGTTGGGGTAAAGCGCACACCCTTTTGGTAGGCGCGCGCGCTGGGAGCCCGGCCGAGCTCGCTGGCTATCGCCCTGAAGTGGTCGGCCCAGTTGGGTAGGACCTCCACAATAAGGGGCGGATAGCGCGGCTGGCGGGGCTGCTGTGGCGCAGCGCCTCCCGACGGGGCGGCGGTGGCGGTGGCAATCGCGGCTGCGGTTTGGGCGGCGGCAATGGCAGGCGGCGTTGGGCGGGCGGGTGGCATTGGGCGGGCGGGCCCTATCGCGGGTGCGGTGGCGTGCGGGTTCGCAGGCGCAGCGGCGGAGCGCGTAGGGCGGGCGGGCACAGTCGCGGCGGTGGGCGGGTTCGCGGGCGCGGCGGCGGGGCGCGTAGGGCGGGCGGGCACTATCGCGGGCGCTGCGGCGGAGCGCGTGGGGCGGGCGGGCACTCGCGACGTGGTCGCCGACGGGGCGGGCGGACGCGCGGTTGGCGGCACCGGGTGCCTCACTGAACGGGGGGGGGACGCGGTGCTGGGGCGCGGTGCCCCAGACACGGTGGATGCGGTCGCGGCCGCCGCGGCAAACGACACTGTAGGAGAGCACTTATTAGGTAAAACACTCGTACCTGTTTGTTTTGAAGCACTCTCATAGTCACTCGCGGCGGCGGACAGTCCAGGGGCGGGGGCGGCCGCCTGAAGCGCGCCCGTCCAGGGCGACAGCGACGGCATGTCGAGGCCCGTCTTCCTCGGCGGCGGCTGGTTCGTCGGTGGCGGGGTCGGCGAGTCCGCAAGCTGGACTCGCTTTCCATCTCCTCGGAGACGCAGCTCGTCGCTCGGGCTTTCGCTACGCGGGCGCCTCGTCCCGCGGGTTGGTGGCAGCACCAAAGGCCGCGTTTTTGCCTGCTCCACTAATTGCGCGTCGAGGAGCTCGGCGTCGATACAAGCCGTGGGCTTGCCCGACAGGGCAGCGCGGCTTGCGGCGACGTATGCCTCCATGGCACGAAGTAGGCCCGCCGAAAACAGGTTGGCTTGAGCGGCCCGAATTAAATATAATTCGTCCAGCTCAAGCTCTGCCATCGGGGACACAGGACGCCGCACCACGGGCGACCCGTACTCCGTCGACGTGGAGATAGGGAGCAGGCCTTCTAGTGATGCCGATCGCTGCGCGCGGCGCCGGCGCGGGGTTTCACCCAGCGGCGGGCTGTTCGCTATCACGGCATCGTCACTGTCACTAGCACACACACTCACAATGTCACTGGCACTGTAGCCCTTAGAAGGGCTTTTGGGCTCGTCCATAGCGGCGGGCTATGGACGAGCTGGCGTCACAGAAAGGGTTACACACCAGGCACGACCTTAGGCAGAGCCGGCGTCCGTCCCGATGTGGTAATCCCCTCCGTGAACACTCGCGGCGCGGGTATCGCGATCGCGGCGCGCACGGGCGCGTGTTGCACACGTTCGCTTCGCACGAAGCGGCGGGTGAACTGCAGCGGGACGGCGAAGTGGAGATCCGTGTGCGCGACGGTCGAAACTATGTGAAACTATGTGTGTCTGTTCCCGCCGGACGCCCGCAATTTATTCTGATTGGCGTACCGCGGGCGGCGGTGGGAGCAGCGATGCTATGAGCAGCGAGCGAGCGAGACGGCTTGCGTTTCTCTATCCGTCTCTTTCTATCTATCTTTCTCTCTCTACCTGTCTCTCTCTGCCAAGGAAACACGATTAGCAAACCTTTTATTTACCTATACTATTTACAGAGTTATTAAAACTTAATGCTAAATTACTTAGAAACTAAATTATAAATAAACTAAATTATGTCGCGAACACGTATGGTGTCTTCGCTAAACTAAAAATGGAATCTTTCTATCCTTGCCATCATCATATAAAAGAAAGAGATAGTGGCATTATTACTACAATAGTAACGTCCGTTGCGTTTACTGCGTCAACTCATTATCAGATTGCCGGAAACATATACTTATAGATATAACATATAGATCTCACGTCGGCACCGCGTCCAAGAACGAAGACGGACTGGCACAAATACCAGCTGGAGTTGAACACAACGCAGCTCCCCGGCGGTGTTTCTACCAAGGAAGAGGTAGAAGCCGCGGCAGTGGCCATCACCACAGTCATCACCACCGCTCAAGCCGCAGCCACCACCACCAAGCCACCGCCGGTCTTGCGGAAGGAGAGGCTCCCTCCACACCTCCGCAAGAAGTTGGACCTCAAGCGCCGTCTTCGTCGAACCTGGCACCACACGCGCTGCCCCGTGATCAAGGCGGAGATCAACCGGCTCGGAGAAGAACTGCGCGCGGGCATCATCGAGCTGAGGGGACAGTCCTGGGAACGCACCATTGACCAGGCCTCCCAAGATGACACCGCCCTTCACCGCCTGAACCGCAGCCTGACGTCAACTCCCGAGCCGGTCTGCCCCATGTTTGATCACACGGGCAGGCGCCGCTACGCCGCACGAGATCGAGCCGCCATCCTGGCAGACCACTTCGCTGGGCAGTTCCAGCCCAACCCCATCGCCGACTACGAGCACAACGCCGCTGTTGTGGAGCGCGTAGAGCGCTTCCTGGCGGTCCCCGCGCCTCCCCTCGCCGGCGACTACTTCATGTCGCCCCGCGAAGACCGGAAGGTGGCCCTGAAGCTGAACCAGCGGAAGGCCCCGGGCCCGGACGGAGTCGTCGCGGGGGCCCTAGTACAGCTGCCAAGGAAAGCCGTCGTCTCGCTGACGCGGCTGTTCAACGGCATCCTGCGCACCGGTCACTTCCCCGCCCTCTGGAAGGAGAACAAGGTGATCGTCATCCCCAAGCCGGGGAAGGACAGAAGACACCCGGGAGGCTACCGCCCGATCACCCTGCTGCCTCATATCGCCAAGCTGTTTGAGCGCCTGCTGTTACGGAGAATCCTGCCCCACATCCAGCTGAGGGCAGAGCAGCATGGCTTCCGTGACAGCCACAGCACGACGCTCCAGTTGGCGAGAGTCCTGCACTACCTGGCGTCGGAGCTGAACAGGGGCCGATACACCGTCGGGGTCTTTCTGGACATCGAGAAGGCCTTTGACCGAGTGTGGCACGAGGGGCTCCTCTTCAAGCTCCTGGACGCAGGTGTAACCCCAATGATCGGGCAGATCGTGGCCTCCTTCCTGGAAGACCGGCGGTTCTTCGTCTCGGTCGAGAATGCACACTCCCAGACGAAGGCCATCAGCGCAGGAGTCCCGCAAGGCAGCTGCCTTTCGCCGGTGCTCTACGCGCTCTACACCAACGACATCCCCACACTCGAGGGCCATCTCGAGGAGGGGGTGGAAGACGTTGTGCTCGCCCTCTACGCGGACGACAGCGCCTACTTCGCGTCGTCGCGCAAAATTGAGCTCGCCTGCAGGAAGATGCAGCGACTCCTGGACCTGCTGCCGCCCTGGCTGGACAAGTGGCGGACCGCGGTGAACGTCGGGAAGACAACAGCCCTGTTGACCACCCGCTCCCGCCGTCCGACCCCGCTACAGCTGAGGGGCCGGGACATCGAGTGGCAATCGACGGTGAAATACCTCGGTTGCAACATCGACTGCTCGCTGCGCATGGTCCCGATGGTGCAACACTGCATCAACCGGGCCAAAGCCGCGCGGGCAATGCTCCGGCCTGTCCTGTCGTCCAGCCTGCCTCTGAGAGCCAAGCTGCGGGTGTACAAGGCCTATGTGCGCTCGCGGCTCACCTACGCGGCTCCAGCATGGTACGCCCTGCTGTCGAAGACCCAGAAGGCACGGCTGCAGCGGTTCCAGAACATCTCCCTGCGGGTGATCACAGGAGCCGGGCAGTACGTGCGCAACACCACCATCATGAGGGATACCCGGATGCCCACCGTGGAGAAATTCGTCGCACGGCTGGCACGGCGCATGTACGATTGCGCCGACAACAGCCGCCACGCACATCTCCACGACATTGCTCCGCATCACGCACGTCCGCCTGAAGGCAGACCACTCCCAAGAGAATTGCTGCTCATCCCACTGTCGCCAGTGTAAGCCCGCAGAAGAGGGCGAAAGCACGGCACAGTGAAGAAGAAGAAGCTCCCGCACCGTTGTCGCCAGTGTATGCCAATAGACGGCGAAAGCACAGCACAACGAAGACCACGCGAGGCCCTTGACAAGTAGGGGCCACCCAAGACCGGGGGGGACGTTACCCCCCGAGTTGACGCCGCGGGCATGAGGCAACCATAAGTCCTCGACCCCGCAACCGTAGTGGTCCTCGCGCTCCGCGCGAGAACACACTCCGCAGACCACACGGCAACATATACTTTCTATCGAGTCTAATTTTGAACTATCCTGAGTTGAGTCACCGAATGAAGGGCTTGATTATTTTCACGTTGGTAATGTTCACAGATAAGCAAACAAAACTATTCGGTCACACCTAATTTGACTTAAAGATCAATAAATCCACGGAACTGTCAATAAATCAATATTCTCTGCCTAATGAAACATGAATCTGGCAAAGCGCTGAAAATTCAAATAATCTTCAGCTGGTACAGTACTCCAAAACTGATAATGCGCATAGAAATCATCGCCAGTTGTCGTATTCCCGAAAACACCCCAATCACATAATCGTATGAGCCCTAAACATTGCACTTGCAATTTGTACCTTGTTCGAAAGAAATAGAAGTCAATGTCATGTGTAAACAATTCAAAGCAATATTACGGGCGGTCGGAGGTCGCCCGCCAGTTTGTTATTGATACGGCAACTGCCGTTATATACGGCATTCCATGACTTAAGTATGTGGGAAATGACAACACAACGTTCTGCTATAAGGGCTCAGTAACCACTGTTTAATAGAGAGAGAGGTTCGAGCGCGCTGACGCAGTCTAGCGCACTCGATAGTTATAGCTACATACGTAACACTCCTCCGGACTTAGATAAGATACTACAAAGAATGTAATAATATTTACGTGTAACTAGATGTCTACATGTGAATATATGATACTAGCTAGGTAACTATTGCTTATAATTAACCTTAGGACGGTCTCTTAAATTCATGCTTAAACCTATATCTCTAGGTCGTATTTGACCAGACGTTTGCTCATTAGTTCCTTCTCCCCCAACAAGTTGCGTGCTTGCACATTCTGTGGTGTCAGATGTGTCATCTGACAGCGTGTGAGTCACCGGTGCGCTGGTCGATGCAGTTGAAGCGGCGGCGGCAGCGGGGGTGAGGCTTGGATGTGCAGGCGGAGGGGGTGGCGGCAGAGCTGCTGGCGATGACGAGGAGGTTGACACAGGCCCGTCCTGGTGAGACGACGGTGACCAGTCGTCAAAACTGTCGTCGTTGTCCAGCTCCAAGCCATCATATTGGCCTTTGTATTTTATTATTTGATTTTTGTGTCTTTTTAAACTTATTTCTAAGCTTGGTATATAAACTAAATATATGCTTTGTCCTTGCTTCTCCTTTATAATAGCCTTGATCCATGATGTAGATATTTTATGGTAAGTACATACTAATACAGTTTCATTTGGCGCAAAGCTTACATCTCTTGTACCTTTATATGTATTACACTGTGAGCACTGTTTGATTCGGACAATTTCTTGCAATGTATCACTCGATATTGACGATGATGATTGGTGGTGTGGATTTAATAAATCTAATCTAGACTTTAATGACCTGCCCAGCATTATTTGTGCCGGTGATAACTCTGTCGTTGAGTGTTTTGAGTTTCTGTAGTCTAATAGGAAATCCCTGAGTTTAAATTGCATATCCTTTTTTGTCGATGATGAAGCCATGATACTTTTAATGCCTTTTTTAATTATTTTGACGTATATTTCAGCCTGTCCATTGCTTAATGGAGAATAAGTGGGCGTTGTAACATGCGTGATACCGTTCTCTTTACAAAATGACTTAAATTCTGATGACACAAAAGCGGTACCATTGTCGGATACTAATGTTTCCATTAACCCAAAATGTGATATAAGTTCGTGTAACTTGTCTATCACTGCTGTTGAGGTACAACAACTCATGTCAAAACATTCTACCCATTTGGAGTACGCATCCACAATGACTAAGTACGTTTTTGCATTTATAGGGCCGAGGAAGTCAATGTGAATGCGTTGCCATGGCTTGTCTGGCAACGGCCAGGGTGTGAGGGGTACCCGGGGTGGCGCCGACCTAAGCGTTTGGCATATTGAGCAGTCTGCTATGAAAACATCAATCTCCTTGTCTATATTGGGCCACCAAAATCGACCCCTGGCTTCACATTTGGTTTTAATTATTCCTAAATGAGACCTATGTAGTTCACTTAATACCGTATGTCTCAACTGATTTGGAATAATCAATTTATGTCCTCTCATGAGGCAGCCGTTTTCCAAAGATATTTCATATCTGCAATTGTAATATGGCTTTAAAGTTTGGTCACAGTGTTTCGGCCAGCCAAACATAACAAAGTTGCAAACTTGTTTCATAAGTATATCTTTGTTTGTTTGTTCACGCACATCATCGAGTTGTAACGGTAAATTATTTGATGCTATGTGATTTATGTACTGCGCCCTATCACGGTCAGCTGATGCATTGGCCCCTCCCACTCCCACTGAGTTTGTATCTGAATCGGTTACTCCCGCTCGGCTAAAGAAATCTGCGCAGTTTTTTTCGCTTCGAACGTATTCTATTGTGAAGTTGTAAGCAGACAGAAATATCGCGTATCTTTGTAATCTATTTGCTGACACCTCTGGGACACCTTTGTTCGGACTGAAAATTGACAGTAAGGGTTTATGATCCGTGCGAAGGATGAAGGGCACATCTCGTCCATACAAGTACTGATGGTAGCGTTTAACTCCAAAAATTATAGCCGTAGCTTCCTTTTGAATCTGGCTGTAATTTTTTTCAGCTGAAGAAAGGACACGCGATGCATATGAAATCGGTCTTTCCCTGTCATTCTCTAACTGAGACAAAACTGCCCCGAGACCTGACGGTGATGCATCTACAGTTAAAATGAGAGTGGCATTCTGATCAAAATGAGTCAGCACTCTATCAGATGCAATCTCTTTCTTAATTTCGATAAAAGCATCTTCATGTTCTTGAGACCAATTCCATTTTGCGTTTTTGAGCAATAGACTGTAAAACGGGGCCAATACGGTGGACGCAGACGGCACAAAACTCCTGTAATAATTTACTAAACCAAGAAATGATTGTAATTGAGTTACATTTTCCGGATTTTTGGCATTTACAATAGCATTTACCTTTTCTGGCGACTTATGCAAGCCATTTTTGTCGATTATAAAACCCAAATAAGATATCGACTCTTGGAAAAAACTGCATTTTTCCTTCCTTAAAACAAGTCCTGCCTCACGAAATTTTTCAAGTACTGTTTGGAGACGATTTAAATGTTCTTGTCTATTACAACCTGTTATTAAGACATCATCCTGATAAGTCAATACTCCTTCTATACCCGTCAAAGTATTTTCTATTGATCTTTGAAAGATAGCACTAGCACTAGACAGCCCGTATATCAATCGCGTGTACTGGAATAGCCCTTTGTGAGTGTTAATGCATGTGAGTGGTTGTGCATCCTCAGATAACAAAAGCTGCATGTAGGCATTTGATAGGTCAAGTTTTGTAAATTCTACACCTCCATGTAACTTCGCGAATAACTCCTCAATTTTGGGAAGTGGGTATTTTTCGACAACAAGTTGCTTATTTATGGTTTGCGAAAAATCTCCACATATCCTAACGTTGCCATTATGTTTAAGGACAGGTACAATGGGGCTGGCATAATTCGAGTGTTGTACTGATTTTAGTATGCCTTCTTGTACCATCCTATTTAATTCCTGGTCCACTTTTTCTTTTAATGCAAACGGGACAGATCTTGCTTTCATAAAGATCGGTTTCGAGTCAGGTTTTACATATAAGCTAACTGTGTAAAGCTAAGCATTAAAGCAACCTAACCTGTCTGAAAATACCTCTGGATATTTAGAAGTCAGCGACTTTACTATATTTTCAGTTTTAATGTGATTGATTTTACTTATTTGCAGGTTGAATGCTGACATAAAATTTCTACCCAAGAGAGGTGGGCCGCCGTCAGCTATAACATGTATATCTAAGATTTTAGTATCATTTTCATAAGTCACTGGTAAACTAATTAGCCCTAAAGGATATATTTTACCACCAGTATAAACTTTTAAAACCAAACTACTATTACTTAGCGGAATGTCATTAAAGTGTTTACGGTAAATAAGGTCTGATATCGTTGTTACAAACGACCCACTATCAACTTCAAACAAAATGGTGGTTCCGTTAATGTTTACATTTTGCATCATGGCTTCCCCATTTTGTGTTCGAATGTTATAAATGCATTGACCCTTACCATCATCATCATCATCACCAACATCAGCGCTATCATCTACTACGTAGTTGTGATTTTTTTGAATTGAACGATTTTTCTTCGTGCACATCCTCTTCAGATGCCCTTTAACACCACATTGCTTGCAGGTGTGTTTAGCAAACTTGCAGGCATTAGCCGAGTGACTGGTATATCCACACACGCTGCAATGGATGTTGCCCCGGTTTTGTTGCTGTCTTGTAGAAATACGGTTCACGTTTGCAGCTTCCTCTTGAAGTGGGTGCATATATCCTCTTGTCGTCCCTGGAGTCACAAGTCGTGCTGCAGCGCGGGCGCAGCGAAGTCCCTGGGCGATATCTAGTGCTTTTGCCAAAGTGAGGGTAGATGCATCTTCCGTGAATAACTTGTCGCGGGCGGGTCCCGGCTCCATGCCGAGCACGAATCGGTCTCGGAGCGTCTCATCCAATGATATGAATTTGCAATGGGTAGCTAAGCTCCTAACGCGAGCAGCCCACTCATTTAATTCTTCACCAGGCGTCTGGAGTGCAGCATGGAACATATGACGCTCACCGATTATACACTTCCGCGGGAGAAAGTGATCATCCAGCAATTTCAAAACTTCTTTGTAAGTTAGCGAACTGATGTCCTTTGGATGTGAAAGGTCACGTACTAGCTTGTACGTAACCTCAGCGAGTGCACTGAGCAGTATAGCACGTCGTCTTACTTGTGATTTTTCATCATCGAGCAACTCATTTGCCACGCACTACTGTTGAAAACGTTCTTTGAACACTAACCAGTCCTGTGATTCATGATTGAATATTGGTAAAGATCCAATTAGCGACGAGTTTGACATAGTGGCGGTTTATTTGCACGCTAAAGTATTTATTTTTGATCCGAGTCGACACTGTTAAGTATGTGGGAAATGACAACACAACGTTCTGCTATAAGGGCTCAGTAACCACTGTTTAATAGAGAGAGAGGTTCGAGCGCGCTGACGCAGTCTAGCGCACTCGATAGTTATAGCTACATACGTAACACTTTTCAGATTATACGGCAGGTTTTTCACTTCCGTTGTTATGAAATACGGCAATTAATATAATAAAAATTTCTTAAAGAAATGTAATAATACGGCAATTCTGTGTTTTTTTTTTCATAAATAAAGCAATTTGAAACTTTATATACGTCAACTCAAAATTTTACAATAACCACACGGTCGCCCGCCGATCAGATCAGTCAGTTGCCTTTAAGCATTGACGCAGACTGCACGTGTGCTCGGTACGGGGTTAAGACGAAGGCTGTGTTCCCGAATAATTACAGCGTCTCAGATACAAAATTAGGATTGAAATAGATCGCCGACTTGATCCGCCGGACACACAGCCTCTCCCCCCTTTTTTTATATAACCTCCGGACTGAGGTTAGGGCGCCCCTAAATGACCCAGACATAGATTAGGTTAGGAATTTAGCAGTTTGTGTATAGCAATTAATTAAAAATCACCAGCTGCTTACACACTAAATCTCAATACCCACATACACCCATAAACCTTCTTCACACACACAACCCCACAAACACACATACCCACACATACCACACACACAAACAAACACACCCTCAAAGACTCACGCACACACGCACGCATAGTTTCGATAGCATAATTAATTTTAGTGTTTTAATAAGTTTTTAAACCTTGTTCTTAATTTTTAGATTTACTTGTCATTTTTAGGGTTCCGTAGAGAAACAAGGAACCCTTATATTTTCTTCAAGTCTGTCTGTCCGTCTGTCCGTCTGGCCGTCTGTCCGTCTGCCCGTCTGTTCGTCCGTCCGTCCGTATGTCACAGCAACTTTATTCCGAAACTATCAGCACTACACAGTTGAAACTTGGTATGTAGATGTATTCTGTAAACCGCTTTACGATTTTATATAAAAATAAAAATAAGGCGATTCCCCATACATGGAACTGAAACCAACAATATTTTTTTCATCAAACCTTTAAGTGTGGGGTGACTTTAGATATGTCTTTAAAATGACGTTTGAGGTTTCTGAAACCATTTTTCCTCAAAGAAAATTGTTAAAGAGTGTTAGACCACAGACCATGATCACCCTTAAATGTTAGTTGTAGGGCCAGCATTGAATCACGTTGGTCACATTAATTATTTTATCTTTTTACTACGACGGCTTGAGTCGTTTATAAATAATGTTATAAATATCGTACCGGCATTACTAAATGGCAGTACGATATTTAAACATCTCGCTAAGTCATTTCAGGCACTTAAACTGCAGCGCACCCTGCACATCCTGCCCGACTGCCAAGTGGCGACTGTCCGGAAATGTTGGGAAAACGCACGCGCTCATCACAGGCCAGAGTATCCTTCCACCATCGCTCCAGCTCCAGGGTCAGGACATCGAGTGGTCTCCGCAGGTGAAGTACCTGGGGGTGACCATTGATCGCCGGCTCACCATGAAGCAGCACGTCGACAACGTCGTCAGCCAGGTCAAAGTGGCACGCGCAAAGCTGCGTCCACTTCTCGACTTCAGCCTCCCTCTGAAGGCGAAGCTCGGGATCTCAAGACCTACGTGAGATCCCGCCTCACCTACGCGGCCCCGGCATGGTACGCCCTGTGCTCGGAGACGAACAAACGGAGACTCCGAGCCCAAGAGAACCTCTATCTGCGAACCATCGTCGGCCGCTATGTGAGGAACGCGACAATCCAGAGGGACTTAAGATGGGAACACTTTTGTTCAGAGGCTGGCGAAGGGCATGTTCGCGCGTGCGGAGGCGTCACAACACCCGCACATCGCCGAACTGGCGCCGCACCACGCGCGCCCGCCCGACCGCCGCCGCCTGCCACGCGACCTGGTTGCCTAGCCGGCGATCACCCACTGCACACCAGCGCCACACGACGACCACCGCCCGCAAGGGCCACCCGATGACCTGTCCACAGGAGTGGACAGAGGCGATTCCTCGGGAAGAGGTCCATTGACCTGACCCCGACTCCCCACGCCCCAGAAGGGGTGTGTGAGAAGACCATGAAGAAGATTTCAGGCACGACTCATCGCTCACCAATCATGCGATCAGTCATAAGACCAAGCCTACAAAAAGGGGAGTTTGCCTACAGCATTCTGAGTCGAACAGTCGAATTGTGAGATTGGGGAGATAATTAATAAAACTTAAGGATTTCACGAGTGAGTTTGATTCCGCTCCAACAACAGATAGGCCCTTTCAAAGTGGAAAAAATCGTGTTCCCGGTTTTATTTACTTCTCTCTTCCCCTACGAGACAAAAATGCACGTAATGTACAGTTTATATGACAATAAACATTTTAATTTTTTATTTAATATTTTATTATTAAGAATTGACAAGGTATACTCGTACCAAATTTTTCCGTTGAAAATGGTATGGAACCCTTCGTGTGCGGGTCTGAAGTCCTACCCGCACTTGACCGGTTTTATTAGCTTTTCAAACGCCCATAAAATCTAATCTAAGGCAGCTACAAAACACATTATTCGACACTATTCAACACTATTCTTCTTGTACCTAACCTAAACCATTATTACTTTTTCATCCCATCTATTCGAAAAGCATGCCATCAAAATGGGTTATTTCGGCGCACTTAATAACAGTGACAAAAAATACTTTTGAATTTGGAACACTTTTAATTAAAAAGTTTGAACGCAATTGTCATCGATAAACTCCTGGTCGCTAATAAAAATCTATAGGTTTTTATTAGCGACCAGGAGTTTATCGATGACAGGTTTATCGCGTCGGCAGGCGCAACATATATGTTGCGCCTGCCAACGCGGCATGGTCACCAAATTAAAATGAATTGTATAAAATTGTAGTTTTATGAAAAATTACTATCAAAAAAATTGAGGTATAAATATCTAAAAGCCTATGACAATTTTACTACCGCATGAAACCCATGAGACTATGCATTTATTTTCTCAATCCGTATACTGCTGTCCACGGAAGGTAAAACAATATACTTTGGTACTATTCTAAAGCCTACCCTTGGACAGAGAGTCGTCCACTCGTCCCTGCTGAACAGCGCGGCGACGGCCGCAGGGAAGTCGGCGGTGGTGTTGTCCGGCTCGAAGGACCAGCGGCCAGACACCAGCACCACGCCCAGTGTGAACACCGACCAGAGGTAGCGCGCGCACACGGGACTGTGGCTCCTGGAACGTGGAAGTGAAGTCATGTATCGCCGCTTGCTTGTACACCCATGGCGCTTAACTAAGAAGGTTCCTGATGGTGCGGGTGCGTGAGAGGTGCGGGAGGGCTGACATTATATAGTAAGCTGACTTGCCCCTGAAGTCTCGCTCCAAACAGACATGACAGAAACACACAGCAGCAACAACCTTCTCAGCAATGCGCTATTCCTGAGTCGTGAGTGCTTGAGTGAGTCACCAGTTTGACACCGGTCCACCAACCCGCACTGAGCTAAACTCTGATTTTTTATTCCGTAGAATTCTGACGGCTATCATTTTTGACATGTCAGAGATTACAAACCTTTTTGGCCGGGGACATTTTTCAATTTCAATACGAGTCTGAACATCTGAGTGTATACATTTTATTTGTTAGTGAATGTATCCATTTTATTCCCGGGAAGGGCCAGGCTGTGGCTTCATAATGTTTATAAAAATCAACGGACAATTACAACACGAAAAGTCAACAAGAAAAAACTTAACAGAATAACAGAAACTTAACAAATTTAACAAGATAATAACAACAAATAGCAGCAAACACCGAGAACACATGAGCGCATTTGTTTATCTTTGCTGAAATCTACCAATATAATTTGTTCGCCATGTACTTCACTGACAGCTAAACGTCGATAGCCACAGAACAAATATTACTCTCACGTCAACGGTAGTACCTACCTTGTTTACGTTTGTATCAAGTATCGGGTTTCGATTTTGTGCTTATCAAAATTAATAAAATAATAATTGTCCTCATAAAGAACCTTATGATATCTGAAATGTCAGAATGCTACGGAATAAAAAATCAGAGTTAAGAGTGGTGGAATAAGATAGCATGACAAAAGTATGGCTCGAACTTACTCGAATTTTCGAAGGTTTCCTCACAAAGTTTTTCTCCACGTTACTTAGAGCTCTGTGGTCTAATGGGTTTCACTCTTGTTTCTCACACAGGCGATGCAGGTTCCATTCCTAACCATGTACCAATGAGATAATTAATTTATCTTAAATACATTATACGGACGTTCTAACGGTGTCGGAAAACATCGTGAGGAAACCTTCATTACTCCATAGCTGCGGCGATGGGCTAGCCCCCTGTCACGTAAAATGGAATATTGGATAAGTGGCTCAAAGTGAGCACAATTGTGCCTTTGCCACCCAGTATGGAAAAAGGAGTGACGCTGTGTTATGTGTTATAATACTTAAGATTTATTGTTTTTTTTTTTCATAAATACCTGTCTAACATATTGTTTTGTAACAAACAACAAATAGTGTCATCCTTAGGATTCCGTACCCGAAGGGTGCCAAACGGGACCCAATTACTAAGCCTCCGCTGTCCGTCTGTCTGTCCGTCCGTCCGACCGTCACCGGGCTCTATCGGATCAACCGAAATAGGTAGAAAGCTGAAATTTTCACAGAGGGTGTATTTCTATTGCCGCTATAACAACAAATAATTAAACACACCGGTTTTTAAGAATTAAAAGAAGTACCCATACAAGAAATTATTGGTATGGCCATTTTACTAAATACATAAAACTATTTTTTTTCATATTTCGAAGTACGGCCTTGAATCTAGTATTTAATATTTTATTATAAAAAAGTAGTCTGTATTTTTACGTTTTCCCATATACAATGGTATGGAACCCTTTTTGACCGGTTTCATTAAAAATTCAGCCAGAATAACCCCGAATACTTCAATAAGCTCTGCCACCGTGTTGATAGCTCGAATGGCTCGCGTAGGCCGTAGTAGGCCGGTACTGCAGTAGGCCGGCTACGGTGGTGCGTAGGTGCACTTACTCGGCGAACTCCCGCTGCGTGCGCGCCAGTAGCTGCATCAGCCACTCGCGCGTGCCCGCGTCGTCTTTGAGTGACTGCAGTACAGGCGTCATGCGCCGTAGAGTGTACTCATGTTCTCTGAAATGTAGAATGGATGTCGCTGAAATACTCGTAGCATGTTCCGGCTCATAACAATTTATTCGTTTTAACGTAGAATACAAGTGTGTTACCAAGATACCCGAGTTTATGGTCATGCTCACTAAAACGTCTTTTCTTTCTTTTTTGCGGCGGCTCTGTGTAGCGGGTTGCTCCCCTCCCTCAAATATGGCGAGGGGGGTGATGGCTGGTGCACAAGTCATACTCGTGATCGGGTGCTGCTTGGGGGGATTGGTCCAGTCTGGTTTGTCATAAGTTATGTTCATTACAGCTTGTCTTTGTGCTTATTCATTTATTTTGTTAAATTGTTATTTTGAGACATCTTATAGGCACTTATGGATACGATTTTATAATATTGTCCTTAGATTGGATAAATTTTATATCGTACATTGTGTAATAAAAAAATATATAAGACGAAAATTTAAAAATGACCTCCCCGTAGAGTTTCTTGGTGCTATCTTCTCTTCGGCAGATTTCCGAAGCACTGGTAGAGTTAATTTCTTTTTGCTGTGCGAGATTCAGCCATGACTCACCACTTGAAGCCACCACCATTATTTTGCCTACTTGCATTAAATTATTTGAGTTTTGAGTTTAGTCACACGCTCTAATGAGTACTGTGCGAGCGATTTCAGAAGGATACTTATTGAGTTGCTAATATTCAAGCAGATTTTACCACCTATTTCGTTGTTCTACCTGAACCTTTGACGACCCGAATGGCTCAGTCTGCAGTGACCCTGCCTTCGAAAGGTCCCGGGTTCGAGTCCCGGAGGGAGCCAATATTTGTTTGATGAGAATGGATGTTTGTACCCTAGTCATGGTTGTTTATCTATATACGTATTATATTTATATATATATATAAGTACGTGTATCGTTGTCTAGTACCCAAGATACAGGGAATCCTAGTTTGGGGCTAGATCAATGTGCGAAGATAGTGCTCAAGGTAGTATTATTAACCTCCCTAAGGCTGATTAGGTAGCAAGCTCTCATATATTTTGAGGATCGATCAGGCACATTTCCATATCGCAAATCGTCCACGTGAACGTGATGACCAGACTGAGCTAGTCCGAAGGTAGGGTAAGGCAGTCTGAACTCACGCCGGCATCGCAGCAGCGGCGTCCACAACCTCATTCAGCCAGACCGCCGCGCGCACGTTCGTGGCGAGCGCGCAACGAACATCGCACGACGCTCGCAGCTGGCGGGACGAGCTCTCCCACCAGGAGGACGGTGACGTCATGCGCTCGAGGTACGTCGTTGAGAGGGCCGTGCAGGTGGCGACGTAGTCTGGCCATGCCTGTGGTGTGCAGATGTTGGACTACATATAACCCACATAAGAAAAGTGTAACAGGTAGATAATTCCAGTCACATGTTTGTATGTAATAGAAAGGAGTAAATTTCTATAGGGTTATTGAGGACAACATTTTGAAACAGTTCCACTAGATGAAAACAATTTGACGGTATCAACACTATTTCCACTTTTGCATACTAAGTAATTCATTGGCTACTTGGCGCGCGAAACGTTTGCAAAAAGGACATTTTCAGAAAGGGACATTCTGGGACGAAATAAGTGCCAGCGAATGCGTTAACGCATTTCGGAGAACGCTTTTAAACTCCGGTTCTGCTGAAATTGAATACAAACACTATCCATTATTACTATCCATATACCACAGCCGTACTTACCACACTGTCCTCACCAATAACTTGGAAATAATTCTCTACAAATTGCGACAATAGCGCTCTATTCGCGTCGTGAATCTTCTCGTTTTCGAGACTGACTCTGGTCCATTCTAACTGTTTCAGAAAGAGAATCTCTTGGGCTGCGTCCTCTTTGTAATCTTTCGCTTTGACGTGAGAGATCTTGCTAAAGGCGTCAGTGAGACATTTTTCTAGAGGACCTCGTATGCTATTGGGCGGCATGTTGCGGCATAGTTGGGGTAGGAGGGTAAATACCGTGAGGATTTCTTCTTCCTGTAAAAAACAGTATCGTCAATACATTGGTGAGATTGGACAGATTCTAATAAATGTCGTATTTTTGTCAGGAATTGCTCAATGCCTCTGACAAAAATACGACATATACAGGTCAAGCTATCCTTTTATGAGTCAGGAATTAAAATTCAAGTACGGAAAAACAAGCACCTCTCTCGTCTTTATGCGACCCACTTTATCCCTGTCTTCGCCAAAATATAAAATATTACCAATTTATCTATTATTTAAGTACTGCTACCCTCACTACGCATTCATCACTCATTCAAACACTTACACTTCCTTTCGCATCCTTTCGTTCGTTCCTTTCCTGACGGAACCAGTTCAGATCGAGACGCGCGCGCATAAGGGGCAAACCACTACGCTCCCCACAAGAAAATTCCTACAAACGCTAATTACGCTACCTAGTGATTGTGTTATTAACCTAGCACCGGTGCAGTGTAGTGTTTGTGAAAACCTATTTGGATTAATGTGAAAATCATAACCTATCTCCTGGGTAGAAGACCAGCGCAAGTAAGGTACCACCATTCCTTTACTTTTCCTTCTCCCAATCCCACTTACTTTAAAATCACCAATACAGTTACAGAACGGTCACGATCCAGTTATCAAACATTTGCAGATATTATTTTTAAATTGCTATTTCAATACATTCATAATTTCATAATTTCTTTATTGCACACAACTAATATATGGTCAACAAGACTTACATAAAAATAGTGTACAAAGGCGAGCTTATCTCTAATAAGAGATCTCTTCCAGCAAACCCAATTAAGATGGGAAAGGTCGATTGCTGAGCAGGGGTAGACAATGTATACAACAATATAATTTTGTATATCTACATAACTAATATATGGTGAGATATATATGTGGTGCTTACCTATGAAATTGGCAAATTTTTCTTAAAGATTCAGGAGTTCATAATTCGAGTAATTCAATAGCTATTTCCAGTTTTTTTTTATTGTTTTAAAATTAATTTCAATATTTTACATCTACTTATTAAATTTTCTTTTAATTTTCAGTTTGATAACTAAAATGTTATCTTCAAAATCGGTGCCTCCTAAATGTCATACATTTTCATGATAATATTCGTAATATTTTTTTACAGCTCACACTTTTGAAAAATTATATAAAATTTTCTGTTAGCTAAATGTTGTCTCGTTCATACACACAAAGTTTATAAAATTAGGATCTGTCATTCCTAAAAAAAATACAAAAATTTTTGTACTGAAAATTGAGTTAACTTCAATTTCTCCATACAAAACGCCAAATTCATAAGTAAGGACCTAATATTATATCTAAATAACTAATATAAAACAATATTAACTACATATACGAGTGCTTACATAAATATTAGATGATATACTCGTACATGCTAAATATAAATACTATATAAATATATATATATATATATATATATATATAGTTTGATATCATTTCTTACATGAGATGTTGTTAGCCAGCTTAGTTAGATGTATTAAAATGTAGGTGGATATTAACATGTACGATATATATATATATATATATATATACATATAAATATCGTACATGTTAATATCCATATATATATATATATATATATATATATATATATATATATATATATAGATATACCCACTCGGTAAATGTTGATGAGACGGGTTGTGTCATCAGTTAATTGTTGATCCGTTGGCAATTGTTGATCGGAACAGTTTTTGTTGATCTAATGTATAACTCTGCATACAAATGTGGCTCCGATCGGATCAACAATTGCTGTCCATCTGGTGGCAAAATTACGAACTATTCATAGCATTTTTTATACAAATCCGCTCCGTCAATTGTTGATCTGATTCAAATGGACCAATCAGGGACGACCGTCTCCACGATTGGTTGTTTTCTATTGTGCGCTGTTGCCACTTTGCTTAACAATCAATATCCAACTTCTTACGTTCTAAGTAAGTTGGCGACGATTCTAACAGTTAGAATCATCGCCATAATAACTTCGCATTCAAATTACGTATCGTGTGAAACTATGGACGGCTTAATGTTGTCGGCAACGGTGGTCACAAACAAAAAAGTGATTAAAAAAAAGCATTAGTTGTGTCGGATATACAACCGTAAATTAAAAGTGGAACTTCTTAATACGTTGCCTTTTTACTTCTGTTATAAAAACAAACTGGTTGTACAAGGGTGTACTTTAAAAGTATATAGGTAGGTATAAAGTCAGACTGGTGTCACAAAACCACGACGAAAGGAGACGGACAAACTCAGCAAGTAACTTGACATGGCTCACGAGGTTACAGCCATGTGGGATTACTGTCCCGACAGTGGTTTCAGCGAAAAGAGTCTCGACGAACACCTTAAGAGACTCTCGGATGCTCGGATGGCTGGGTCATATGCAGAAGGCGCTACTCCTTGACTCGGCACGCATCGTCAGGAGGTTCCTCACTCTGCGACCCTAACCACCGGTAGTTTGAGTCTTGTTTCGCTGCCGACGGCAAACTACGGTTAGTTTTTTATTTTTTGTATGTACCTTTATCATGTACTACTTTTTATAATCATAATATAAAATCCCATTGTGGTTCCATTAAAAGTGACAGGTGGAATGGGCTGTTGCTGTAACAAGTAAAGAGATTGTCTGGTACCTATAATCATGGGTTGGGACTTGCTCAGGTTAACCAGGAGTCCGAAGGATGAAGCCCAGCTTCTCACCCCCTCCGGATCAGCGTTCAATGCCTCCACAACAGCAGTTATGAGAGAAGTGGCGATAAATCTGGAGATCATCAGCATAAAGATGATATGAGGAAGACAGAGTGTCCGAGATGGAGTTTATGAATATCGAGAATAGAAGAGGAGAAAGAATACCACCTTGAGGGACGCCTGAAAGGAGGTCACACCATTCAGCGAATGTCTCCTCCGTCCTGATACGCTGTTGCCGATCCCTCAAATAAGAGTCGAACCAGCTGGCAGAGAAGGAAGAGAGAGAGAGAGAGAGAGACATTCAGAGATCTGGGAAGCTCAAGGAAAATGTCGAAATTCAATACACGAAGGACTTCCTGTCATTCAAACTTCGGGCTCCGGTGGAACTCAAGAAGATGCTCCTGACCAATAATTACTGCTGGAGGGCATCGTGTACCGACGCTACAGGGAAGCGATCCCGAAGCAGAAAAATCCATAGCTCGGCTAAATAATAATTTCTTTTCTAAGATGTAAATTATGTATCTCTAGTAAGGTTTGTATAGATATGGGTTTTGTCACCTGAAATAACGATTTATTATAAATGTTATTAATACCGACCACACAAATAGTAACCTCAAGGCACATGCTTTTGGTCCTTCGAGCCGGATTTGAGCCAGCGAACTATGGACTCACCTGCATAGTCCCCGGGTCTACAGTAACAAGGTAGTTATCAAGAAACCGTCGAGCCTCCACCTCAGTGCTGGCCTGTCGTGCGGCCAGCAGTAGGCATGGCTGCCTCCAGTGCTCTCCTGAAAACGTGATACAACATTCTGTCATTCCTCAGCAGTGTACCCCTGAATAAAATGAGAATATTATACCTATACAAAGTATACCAGGGGGTGACGTCTGTACTATAGAGAGAGTGAAACATACCTAACGGGGGAACGGAGCGGTGTTAACGGGATGCCCAATATTTTCGTTTGAATCCATCTTTCGGATCGAAAGGGATCGTTTCCCCTTTGAATCGATCTCCGATTTAATCGAGAGGGTTAGAATCGTTCTAGCAAAGATCGAAAGAATCGGATCGTATTGAAAAAACATGAAATTAAGGAATTACAATCATTTGAAAGAGTGTTGAATGACTGGCTGAATGTGGGCTCATCAGTGTCTCTGCCACCCAGTATGGGAAAATGTGTGGCGCTATGTTATGATAAGATAAGGATTAGAAAAGAAAACAATTAGATTAATAGATGAAAGATATTTATTGGATGCAATTTTATGAAAATCAAATCATTTAGTAACGTATTACTATAAGTACAAATGTCAAAGCGCATAACTTTAAGTAAAACATGGGTCTTACCACAGGTTGGTTTAAATTTCGCGCGCTGGCCAAATTTTAATTTCCCGCGCCATACCAGGAATTCGCCACCAGGGGCATTCAATAGAGGGCGCCAGCTGTGTAAACTGTTGCACTTTTTTTGTACCGAGTCGTGCTTTTTCCTAGGGTATATTTGGGGTACGTATTCGAATGTCTAAAATTAAAAAAAACTAAAGTCGAAAAACCTACGTTCAAAATCCCTAAAATCTAAATACCTAATGTTTTTAAATACCTAATCAACTAACACCTATGTACGTTATACCTAAGCGTAAAATACCGATTGGACTAAATATCTACGGCCTTACTAATAAAAAAGGTTATTCACGGTTTAACTTATTCAGTGTTTTGTCCTTTTCATACGTCGAGGAAATGTCAAATGTCAAAGCAAGACAAAACACTGTATAAGTTAAACCGAGAATAACTTCTTTTATTAGTAAGGCCACTAATGTTTAAAATATCTTCAGTTATTACACCAAAGATTGATACACCTACATTTGAAATACCAAATGGTCAAGGTTAGCGAGGAGCGAAGCGACATATAAGTCGGAAAAGGATACTATTAGGTCAGTGTCGCTACTGAAATAGACATATAGGCAGTAAGTAGGTTAGGTTAGGTTAGGTTAGAACATGTAAAAACAGCAGAACCAGACAGTGCCAGAACCGACTTTAGGGCGTTTCCAACTACGTAGGTAGGTATTTCAATTTCTAGCACTTTAAAGCTTTCGGTATTTTTAATATAGGTAAAACAAACATTAGGTATTTAGATTTTAGGGATTTTGAACGTAGGTTTTACGACTTTAGTTTTTTAAATTTTAGATATTCGAATACGTACCCTATATTTGTTCTGTGGACTATACACTTGAAAATGTAGTGGGTTTTTTTGTAGTAACACAAACAATCCACACGTATCCAGTGATATCATCTAAATTTTGACACGAACTGAGATGTCATAACCGTATTTGACAAAGTAGTCCAATACCGTCAATCCGTCCTCCATTATGTATCAGTCACATAAACTATGTGACTGATATATAATGGAGGGCATTAAAACTCGTGAGTGGAATTATGAAACCAGCCGAAGGCGAGTTTCATAATAATATCATTCGAGAGTTTTAATGCTTAATTATGTACAGTTACATACACTAGTTTATCTACACACATATAATAAGCTCTCTTTGATGTGTTCAGGAACCGCATGTTCGACCGGCATGGTGGCATTGATAATTGCTCTGCACTTGTTAAGCTTGTTCAGTAGTACCAACTTCACAGACAAACTAGGGGCGGCACGCAGGCGGGCGTCGGCGTTCGAAATTTAAATGTCATAATTTGTCGAAAATTAATACATTATGGTCATAATGTATTTTTATTCAGATAAGAAATGAGTTTTTACAAAATATAGTTTAATATTTAATATTCTTTATTGCACAGAAAACACAGTGGAAATTATAGCAGAAACAGTATGCAAAGGTGAGCTTATTTCTAAAAAGAAATTTCTTACAGCTAACCTGTGAAGAAAAGAGAAAAATAAAATATAGAGAGGTAGTCCTAGTGTACAATTAAGAGTTACAAGAAATAAATAAAATAAATATATTATCAAATAAATCACAATACAGCCTACGTAATTACTATAAAATAAATAAATAGAATACAATAAATAAATAGATATACATAAATACTATGAGATACCTACTATTCGGAAGAGAGGAGATGCTGTTTAAATTTTTTCTTGAAAGTGACCAAGGATTTGCAATCCCTTATAGCGCAAGGAAGTGCATTCCACAAACGTATTGCCCTTAACCTAAACGAGTGCTCGTAAGCAACAGTGTTGTGCTGAGGAATTGACAAAAGTGACACCGTGTGAGATCTCCGAAGTCTATCCCCTGAGAAAAGATACTCAAAACGTTCACGAAGATATGCAGGGTAGCACGGATTTCTCAAAATATTGAAGAGGAAGGAGAGAATGTGCACATCACGACGAAGTCGGATCGGGAGCCAGTCTAATTCCCTACGATATTGGGACACGTGGTCGTACTTACGAAGTCCGAAAATAAACCGAATCCCGAGATTTTGGAGTCGCTCGAGTTTGTTCAGTAGATCTTCGTTCGCACTGGCCCAGCAAACATCGGCGTAGTCTATTAAAGGCAGAAGAAGGGTCTGAGCTAGCATGATTTTAGTCTGCCTAGGCAGGAAGAACTGCAAACGCCGAAGAGAATGAAAGGATGCAAAGACTCGTCTGCTGACCTCACAAACATGGGGCGACCAGGATAATAGATTGTCAAAAACAACGCCAAGATTTTTGGCTTTCTCGCTATACTTGACAATGGTACCGTCAAATAGAACGGGATCAACGGACTTATTCTGCAACAAATCAAGTAAGTGCCGTGTACCTAGTATCATCACCTGAGACTTGTCCGGGTTGACTAATAGCCCATACGAAAGAGACCATTTCCTGATGTTGTCGAGGTCAGCATTCAAAGCCTCAACAGTCGAAGTCAGATCACACAGGGGAAAATGCCGATAAATTTGAAGGTCATCTGCATAAAGATGATACGAGGAAGACAATAGATCCGAGATGGAATGGATGAAAACTGAGAAGAGAAGAGGGGAAAGGATGCCACCCTGCGGAACACCTGTAGAGAGCTTGCACCATTCTGTAGTGACCTCTTCAGACTTGATGCGCTGCTGGCGGTCTCTCAAGTAAGAGTCAAACCAGCGAGCCGAGTGTGAAGAGACGTTAAGCGATTTTAAGATTTCAACAAGTATATCGAAGTCGACGCAGTTGAAGGCGCTGCTAAAGTCTAGGAGAGTCAGGACTGTCAGCTGCTTCTTATCCATTGCCAGTTGGATATCGTCAGTTACCTTGAGCAGTGCTGTGGTGGTGCTATGCCCCGGTCTAAAACCAGACTGAAAAGGGTTCAGTAAATTCATGGAGGAAAGGTACGAGGACAGCTGGGTGTGGACAATTGATTCAAGGATTTTGGAAAGGATTGGTAGGATGGAAATGGGACGGAACTCTTTGAAGGAGGACGGGTTAGACGTTTTAGGTAGGGGTAACACTAATGCTCTTTTCCACTGGCTCGGGAAGCAGTACTCGCTCAGCGACGCATTGATTATATGCGTTATGGGTTGTAACAAATGATCAAGTACACTGAAAAGCATCTGAAAGCAGATCTTGTCATCACCTAAAGCCTTTGACGATATTGCTAGAAAAGCCTTCTTTACTGCGCCAACTCCGACAGACCTGAGGTTGAAAGGTAAGCTACTGGATGTCTTTCTGGTGCGCAAGTAACGAATGGTAGCATCCTTGACAGGGGAGACAGCAAAGAATTTGTTGAGACCGTTGAGGTCGCCACTACCGGTTACTGCGTCCTGGGACTTACCAACACCGAGGGTCTTCAGGAACTTCCAAACCTGTGCAGGAGTGTAACTCTCAATACTCTCGTAGATATGGCGGCGTTTGGCATCTCGACAAAGACGGGTGCAACGATTACGGAGACGTTTGTATATAAGGAGATTATCGTCCGTCGGATCCTTCTTATATCTACATTTGGCACGGTTTCTCTGGGCCATCAGACCCTTGATGGTGTCAGTAAGCCAGGGCGCAGGGAGATGTTTGACCCTAACCTTTTTGACAGGAGCATGTTTGTCGAACAAACTCAGGACAATCGATTGGAAATGCTGGACTTTTTCATCAACGGGCTCACTACAGACGACAGGGGACCAGTCTATAGAGGCGGCATCAGACTCAAGGGAGCTGAGATCCATACCCTTGAAACTGCGAATATCTAGGAATTTCCCTGCGCGCTTGGGAGGCCTTAACTTGAACGAGAGATAAATCAGATCATGAAAGGAGAAGGGGGCGTTAAGTTGGCCATGCGTTGCAACCTTGGATATGTTAGAAACAATCATAAGATCCAAAAGAGAGGGGGTGCACTGGGGCTGGAAGTGAGTTGCACTCAGGGGAAGAATATTTAAATTTAGGGAGCTTACGATAGACTGGAGTTTGGCAGAGCGAACATTATTTTTAAGTAAACAGGTATTGAAATCACCTAGCATAGCACTGTATAGGGGAGATAGAACAATAAGGATGCTTTCAAAAGAGTCAAAGTAGTCGATGAGGAGAGAGGGGCTATAGAAGACACCCAGAAGGACCTTAGTGTGATGGAGGCATAGCTCAAGAAAGAGGTGTTCAGCGGATCCAGAGTACAGACTAGGTGAGTGGCTGATGACTTTGCAAGAAATGTCGGAACGAAGATAAATAGCAACACCGCCACCAGCCTTGCCCGTCCTATCATTCCGATAGAGCCTGTACCCCGGCAGAGCATACAAGGTAGAAGGAAGAGAGGGTTTGAGAAATGATTCGGAGATCAGAATACCATGAATGCTCTGATCGCTGAAGGAGTCGAGAAGGTCGACATGACTGGAATGAATGCTCTGAGCATTTATGTGAACGACGTTGAAGTTCCTACTGAGGTTGGAAAACACACGTTTTAGGGCAATAGGCAAAACGTCGTCCGTGGACGACAATCCACTTCCTACGCTATCGGAAGCTTCACTTTCGGAGTAGGAGAAGTAACTATCACTAAATAAGAAGGTATCCATATGAGTAATTATAATATAATAAATAGATATATAATAAAATAAATACAATAAAACCTACTAAACACACAAAAAAATAAAAAAGTCAAATCCAAAAAAACAGAAAGGCCCGAACCCAGCCAAACCCTGGGTTTACAAAAGTATAGTACATATGGAAGGAAATACATTATACAAGATAACAAATAATAGATGAGACGTGGGTGGGCAGCACAAACAAAAAAGAAATGATTCATGATGATGATGATGATGAATGATGATAAACAGCAAAGTGAATCCAAATACGAACATACAAGATCCGTTCGCACCGTCCGGTTGCCCGTCCGTTCCGTCCGGCTGTCTGTCCGTCCGTACAATAAATAATAATAATAAAAAAAGGTCAGAGTGTCGATAAGGGGGCGGAAGCCCCCACTTCAACACTTCAGGTACACAGAAAACAAACACTTCAGGTACACAGACCACACTATGCTTGTCAAATGAAAGACTGCGTGACCTAAAAATAAAAAGTGAATCATCTAATCTAATCTAATTCAGTCTATGTACCCTTCACGTAAAATTACATTAATTTATAACAGAAAATAACCCGACCAAATCACGCGACGTATATTGCGCTGCACTCGATGGGATACAACTACTTTTTGGTACCTGCCTTCGTCTGGCCGGCAGTGGCACGCCTAGCGCTGGGTTCTCGCTGCTTGCTTGCCGAGGGCGCCGCAGAACCTGCTGCCGCTGCCGCAACCGCAACCCCAGCCACAGGCACAGCCGGTTTACGAGAAGAGTCGGCGACCTTTTGCCCGGATTGCAGAGCAGAGGGAGGGAACTTGCTGGTGTATTCCTGAACCTCCGACATGCGCTCCACCTTCTGTCTACTTTTGTCGGGAAGCAGTAGGACAATCTTACCACCAGAAGTCCAGCAGTTCTGCACGCCGAAGTGTTTCCGGGCAGTAAGAAACACATCATGTCTGGACTTTGTCAGGAACTCTGATATGGTGGTTGCAGTGCCCTTCAATGCGGTTTTGCCGTTCCACACCTCCATACGGGCACGGAGTGTGGAGAATCTCACCAGTATTGGGCGCGTTTTGGCTGGCCTTTTGGGTCCAAGACGATGTACAACAGAGGCACTCGCGATGCACTCAGGGGACACTTTTATTTGGTCGGATAGTATCCTTTGAGTCACATCATTTACCCGTTCCTTCTCATCTTCGGGTACTCCATGGAGAAGGAGCACCTTACGACGTGATGCAGTCTCCATCCTGTCCTGTCCAGCGAGCAACAAGTCAACCTGGCTGCGCAGCAAGTTTAGGCAGTTCCACGTGAACGCCTTGAACTCGAGAAACTCGCTGGCCAGGGAATTGATCTTGAGTGGGCTGCTAGATGAGGACATTGTGGCGCACTCACGGAGCTCCTTCTCATACCGGGCCATCCTGCTGCTGAAGTCGGCTGCCATCTGCTCCATGTTGGCACTGATTTTTGTGCATAGATCCATTGTGAGTGTGTAGTTGTAGTGAAATCTCCAGGTATGTTTATATATGTTTATAAAATATTATATGCCAGTGTAGGTAAAGGGTCCAGGCCTTGTTTTTAATAAAAATTTACAACATTAAGAAACTGAATTTAATTTAAATTAAATAAAAATAGTGGGACACAAATTTATGATGTTGGCTAGGCTACCCTCTTTTTTAGTATTATGCTGGTCGTAACGTGCGGTTTTTGGACGCAGTTAAAGAGGGTTTATGATACGTGTTTATATAAAATCTAGTAACGTGTCTCAAGCTGAACCTATTTCCTGTGATGAACCTGTCTGACAATATCAGAATTGTTAGCAGTTGTATTTTATAAACTCAATTTTGAGTTTTTAAAATACATCTGCAACTGATACACCTCCATTGGACAAACGACCCTTTTACAGGTCGTAATGTGATTCGTCGTCGTGATTTCGAATTCATTATTTTATTGAACTTAGGTAAAACGACTATACCTACGCCTAAGGGAATAAGGAGTTTGAACGATTGAGTAAACACAAGGAAGGTGTGTTTCACCTGGGCTGCTTAAAATTAATTTTTATTTGCGAATCCAGCAAAAACACAGTCAAGTGCAGTGGTGTATTAGATGCCCAAAGTGAAGAGCTACTGAAGACACTATTTTGTTTTAACTTCAGTACAGTGCTTCAGGTGTAAAACAGTGTTGAAGTGCATTTGCGGTTTTAATGTTTGAGGTGGCGGGTGGCGTTCCAAAACTCTTTATCAACCGCGAGCAGTTACCCACGAGCTTCTACTATTAACTGCACATACGTTAGCGCTTTTTCGCAACACTGTCAACAAGTTCCCGTGGCGTAGCGGTCGACAGGGTGGGTCCGTCAGCGCCTCGATGGTCATCATGGTTCGATCCTCATCAGCCGCATATTGCACTAGGAATCATGCTTCATTTTTAGGGTTCTATACCCGAAGGGTTCCAAACGGGACCCTATTACTAAGACTCCGCTGTCCGTCCGTCCGTCCGTCCGTCCGTCTGTCACCAGGCTGTATCTCAAGAACCTAGCTAGCTAGAGAGTTGAAATTTTCACAGATTATGTATTTATGTTGCCGCTATAACAACAAATACTAAAAAACAGGATAAAAGAAATATTTAAGGGGGCTCCCATACAACAATTCTTTCAATACCACATACAAACTTATGGATGCACCTGGTTACGTACATGGAGTGTGAAAGTATCCAAACTATTCACTCCACACCATCGCTTCCATTGAACGGTGGTACGGAACCCTTCGTGCGCGATTAAGACTCGCACTTGACCGGTTTTTAAACCTTATTTATTAATTTCATTTTATTTTATTTATTTTTTGACTATTATAATTTAGGGATCATAGTATTTTGACATTATTATAGTTATTAATTGTATAGTATGAGTTGGTTTTTTAAGACTATTAATTGTTATTTTGAAATTTTATGTATGAGCATATGACCATTTTATTTAGTAATATAAAGCTACTGCTACTTACTGTTAGATGACATTATGATTTGCATCTTTCTGTAAAAATAAATTAGTGTTATTTACGAGTACGAATGTAGTTATGTAAGTGTAATTAATTAAGAACTATTTTTGGGGTTAATTGAGCTGGTTTTCCTAAGTAATATTAGATTAATTTACATTGTTAATATTTTCGTTGTTATTATTATTTTATTATTTGGTGAAAACATGAGCACAAACACCGCGGCGTGTCCACACTGTCCCGGTTCCTCAAGAAAATTTGTGGTCCCCCGCGGTTTAAGTGTGCATATTAGTCGCATTCATGGGAGTGGGAAAGTCTATTTGTCTACTCAAAATGTACCCACAGGAGTACTGGGGGGCGGTATGGCAGCGCCCTCTTCGTTTGAGCATCTGCCACAACTGAAAAAGACTGTTAGGATTCTCAAACATATCCCAAAGGGCGCTAGGTGCGTCGCTGCATCTGCTTTATCGCGTGTCATTCAGCGATGCATCCAGTCTAATTACTTGTCTGATTGGTATGATTTGCTGACTTTTTCATATTCGGCGCTAAGGGTACCAGCATCGGTTGACCGGAGTCGGTCTCTCACGGCGCAAGTAAAGGAAAATATTAACTTAGTAGCTGGGGGTGGGGTCGACTCACTCGAGTCAGTTTCGTCCTCTGAGGGTGTTCCCTTGTATAATCGGCGAATGCTTTATAGAGTGGTCGAAGCAAAAGTTCATGATGGTGAATTGAGCGGTGCGGTTCGCGTCCTATTGTCGGACTGCTCCGTTGCGCCAGACAATGAGGAGACCTTATCTGCTTTGAGGGACAAGCATCCCTCCCCCAGCCACCCGTTGGACTTTCCCTCGGAGCCAGACATTTCATCAGAGTCCTTGTCTGTGGAAGTGTGTGACGTGGCGCAGGCTATAGCTATAGCTATGTTTAATATTTATGCTTCGGAACGCACCGGTTTTTGTTGCGCGGATCGACCGCGAGTAATCGGGACATCACTAAGCGGAAACGGACCGCAGCTGTCACTCGTACCAACGAGATGAAAAATTGGAGGTTTTTTCTCGTCGGGAGAACAAACATGTCTGCTCAGGCATCGGGCCATTGATTTGTAATTCGGTGTAACAATTGTCTCACACAGGCGTCGGGCCTGGTCGGAGTGTTAATCATCTACATCGTCGGGAAATAAGTAGATTCACGTCAGCGGTTGAGTGATTTGTGTTGTGAAGGACATCGTCGTATCGGACGGCGACTCCTCGTGTCGGCGGGCAGCACGCCGGCGACAGCGTCGGGTAGCGAAACGATAGTCATTCGGTTCCTATCCTATCCCAATTCTGCTCCTATCCTGTATTCCTACCTCGAATCGAACCTTCGAATTCCGGTCTACGACGACAAGGTAACAATCACTTCTTTTCTCCCGTGCTGGCAAAAACCCAGCCCCCTCAAGATTCCACGCCGTTCGGTTTAGGCGTGGAATTAATCATTTTGGTAGCAAGCGCGGTTTTCCTAGTGGGAAATCATCGATTCACGGTTGTAGGGTTGCCTTTTGCCACATTGTAGTTGGGAGAAAAGAATATCTCAGATTGGCCGGCAATCTGTTTGTGAGTGAGTCTGTGGTCGGTACACCACAATTAAAGTTCATTTTCGGTTAGTGAAAGTATAAGTGTCAATTTAGTTAACAATTATTATAAATTTGTAGTCGGAAACTACTGTTTGTATAAAAGATTGAACAGTCATTCTGCGAAGTAACTAGATTGTATTACTTGCGGTAGAACGTCGGGTTCTATAGTACTGCAGTGTTATTTCGGTTTACACAGCAGGGTCGGGCTATTTAAGGGGTATTAAGCTGATTTTGCTGACCTCAAAGGAAGTGTGGGTCATATCGGAGGGGCCACTTCTAGAAAAATACTTTTTTTTATAATACCTTTTTGTGTGTTATTTGTATTGTACCATATGGTGGCATTCTCTAATTGATTTAGAGCGTATAGTTATAAGGTGTATGTCCACAGGGCGACCATATTAAATATTGTTTGGGATTTAATTGTTTTAGTGGTTGCCTTGGTTTGTACAACTTAGTTTTAATTTCTGTGCCCAGCGCTGACGGGCAAGTGCTGGTCTCTGGCTGTGCTTAGTTCGGTAGTGAAGCATAGGACCAGAAACAATTGAATCGGTAACCATGGCACCTTCGCCCTTGACGGTACTGCGGTATGGTGTCCGTGAGGAGATGAGATGGCTCGCCCATACTCACAAGTATGTGGAGCGACCTGACATGGACGATGTCCTGCTCAAGCGTCTGGAGGACGCAATGACACGCGTCGGGAAGGTGTGTCGGCTGGCTGCGGAGGCTGAAGCCCTCGGGCTTACGGATGAGGCCTCGGTGGCTGCAGTGAAGCAGCTCTGCGCGGATGCTGACCAAGCGATGGAGTGCTTGGGCGACATCGAGCGTCGCGCCGAAAAAATTAAGCGGTAGCGTCGGGATGACCGCGGGGAGGGTAGCGGAGACCCGCCCCCTAAGGGTGTTGTTGGACGGCTGCCACACCTGGAGATTCCGGCCTTCGGTGGGGCAATTGATGAGTGGCCGGCATTCATCAATTTATTCGATAGTCTGGTCCACGGTCGGGACGACCTGGACAACGAGTTGGTCGGTCACCTAACGGTCACGGCGGGCAATAATGAGATTGCCCGGGCCATATTGTTTGACCGCTACCAACACAAACGGCGGTTGGTTGATGCGCAGCTGGGGAAGCTGTTTAGCATCCCAAGAGTAACCCGGGATGTTGAAATCCGGGTACAGGTGCTCAACCCTGTGCTGGTGGCCACTAAGGCCCTTCAGAACCTTGGTCTGCCGGTAGACCAATGGTCATATATCGTGTTGTATATGGTTTTGTCACGGTTGCCTGCAGCTGTTCAAAGTCGGTTTGAACAGCTGCATGGGGGCAGTAGCTCGGAACTGCCCACGCTCGTCCAATTAACGGATTTTTTGGAAGGTGAATGCAGGCGATGCGACACATCGGATTCGGAGGCCAGTGCGCAGCGCCAACCCGCGCGGATGCGGGAGGGGCCGCGCCTCCCACCCCCACGGGGGGGTGGGCGGTCAAAAAAAATTGGCGTTTTGAGTGCCGCGCCGTCGGGTGACGGCTGTGTGCACTGCGACAGTGCCGGTCATGAAGTGACCAGTTGCGCCAACTTTAAGGCGCTCGGTGTGGCTGCCCGCAGGAAGGTGGTCTTCCGCCACCGATTGTGTTTCGGTTGTTTGGACCGCACCCGCTGAGCGAGTGCTCACGCGCGTCCCCCTGTGAGTGCTGCGGTGGCAAGCACCACATCGTGTTGTGCCTGAACCGGTCAGGCCCTTCGGACGGTCTCCAGGGCCGGACTCAGGTTGGTCGGTCACAGGGCCCAACCAGGGCCGGACCCAGTCCCCCTCCGGGCAACGGGAGTCACCAACGGGGTGACTGGGGTACCCGCGGACGGGGACTCCCCCCCCCCCGAGGGGGGACCGCTGGCTCACCGCGTGTTACGGGCGGGTGTCAGATGGCACCTATGAGTGGCGCGAAGGCTGGGAGCCCACCACCTTCTGCGCCACCCTGCCCGTCGCTCTGGGAGGCGAACAGGGAGGCGAACAGTCGGATGTCGCCCCCATTCCTAGAGCGCCCCAGGTTGGATCCGCTCTCCCCCCTCCATCCACGGTGGCCACCGGGCACACCGTTCACAGTCCGGTATGGTCGGGTACCGGGACAGCGAGGGGCCTATTATGCGGGTTGGGACCCCCTGATGTACATACGGTCTGATATGCCACCGGTGGCATATCAGCAGCCGAGTTACCAGGCCGACGGGGGGTCCCAGCGGGTTCGGATCCCACGGAGGTTCCCGCTAGGGACACGCCGCCCACTTACAGGGTGCCGCCACTCCACAGACGGTCATGCTCCCCACCGCCTCGGTGATAGCGTGGAGTTCGGACGGCAAATCTTGTGTGGCACGAGTGCTTAGTCTCGTGCAACCTTGTAAGACGGTTGGGCATTTCGGTAAGGGAGTATCCACATTCCATTCGGGGAATTGGGAACACGGAAGTCGGTTCCGTTAAGGGAGTATGTCGGATTACTCTCTCGTCACGGGTGGATTCATCGGTGAATCTGACGGTTACCGCATTAGTCATGCCTAATGTGATGGGCTCGCACCCTCACGTACGGTTGTCGCCCTCGGTGCGACAGTTGGTCGCTGGGTTGTCACTGGCTGAACCGGAGTTCGATATTCCGGGCCCAGTAGTCATTTTATTGGGTGTCGATGCCTTGGGATACCTGTTAGTGCCAGGTGTCCACGTGTTGCAGGCGACTGGTCTGGTTTCGGTCAACACCAGACTGGGCCATGCGGTAATGGGTCCGGTCATGCCGGCTGCCCCACGCCTAGCGACTCGTAGTCCCTTATTCGGTTCTGTACTCTCGGAGGTGATACAGAAGTTTTGGGAGGTGGAGGAACCACCTACGGTCCGCCGGTTGGACCCGGTTGAAGAAGAGTGTGAACAGTTTTATCGGAACAATACTGGTCGCCTTCGGTCAGGTCGATTTCTCACACGTCTTCCATTTCGGAGTGATCGCCCACCGCTGGGCAGTTCACACCATGCAGCCGAGACGCGGCTTCTGTCGATGGAACGACGCATGAAGCGTGACGGGATTTTCCGGCAGAAGTACGTCGACTTCATGCGGGAATACGAGTCGCTCGGCCACATGTCGGTATCGGGTATCGACTGGAAGCGTGAAGACCACTGCTTCCTGCCCCATCACGCGGTCTTGAGGACCCCGGAGGGCAAAATACGGGTAGTGTTCGATGGATCGGCATCAACATCTAACGGCATGAACCTGAACCAGTGTTTGCATTCAGGGCCGAAGTTGAACCATGACATCGCGGATGTTATCACACGGTTCCGTCGACACAATGTTGTGTTTGTAGCTGACATCCGGATGATGTTTAGACAGACGGTCATTCACCCCGACGATAGACGGTATCAGCTGATACTGTGGCGAGAGAGCCCAGATCAGCCCATCAGGGTGTACGGGCTGAACACCAACACGTACGGGCTACGGTCTAGTCCTTATTTGGCGATTCGCACTCTGCGGGAGTTAGCGGATCGAGAACGGTTAAATTTCCCTAGAGGAGCAGCGATCCTGGAGCAGGACCTCTACGTGGACGATATCTGTACCGGTGCAGATTCCGTAGAGGAGGCGCTCGCTCGACGGGACGAGCTAGTTGAACTCTTACGGGGTGGAGGTTACGAGCTCCGGAAATGGATGTCGAACTCTCCAGAGTTACTGACTGGTCTTCCGGATGACTACCAGCAGGATCCCCACATTTTTGAAAATTTGGAAAATCCAAATATGTTGTCGGTATTAGGCGTCCAGTACCAGCCGGTGTCAGACATGTTTTCGTATCGGGTCGAGTTGGACTTCCCGAAGGTCTGGACGAAACGGAACGTCCTTTCAACGGTGGCTAGGACATTTGATCCAAACGGGTGGATCACCCTGGTAACATTTCAGCTCATGTGTTTTATGCAGCAATTGTGGTCTGCTGAGCTGAAATGGGACGACCCGATCGGCGGGTCATTGAGCTCAGAGTGGGACTCGTTCTTTTCGACCCTCCCTGGCATCAATCGGATTTCACTGCCACGGAGGTTGCTCCCCACCCAACGATACACCGCCACCCTGCATGGGTTTTGCGATGCCTCGTAGAAGGGCTACGGAGCTGCGGTGTATCTGCGTACGTTCGACTCCTCGGGGGAGGTTGATGTGCGGTTGGTCATGGCCAAGAGCAAGGTTGCGCCGTTGCGCACTCGCCTGACCATTCCCAAGTTAGAGCTTTCGGGAGCGGCTCTACTGACTCGTCTGCTCAACCACACGATGACGGTTCTTCGTGGGTCAATAGCGTTGGAAGATACGGTCTACGCTTGGACGGACAGCCAGATCGTGTTATGCTGGCTGAAGGCTTCAGTTCACAAGCTGGAGATTTTTGTGGCGAATCGGGTTTCGCAGATTTTGAATTCGGAGGTTCCCTTAATCTGGAGGCATGTTCCAGGGGAAATGAACCCAGCAGACTGTGCGTCTCGTGGGTGTCACGCTCCGGAGTTGGTTGGACATCCCTTGTGGTGGGGTCCAAAATGGTTGACTCAAGCCGAATCGGATTGGCCAATGAGTCCACGCGTTACCACGGCGAACGGCGCCTTGACAGTCGGTGTCTGTACGACGCAACCGGAGCCGGAAGAGGAGTTCAGCCTGCTGGAACGGTACAGCTCGCTCGACAAGCTGGTCAATGTGACCGCCTGGATCTGCCGATTTGCGCGGAATTGTCGGAATTCTGAGGCGCAACGAGTGCGGACACAGGTCCTGACACCACGGGAACGGAACCATGCGTTGTTCGCATTGGTACGGAACGTACAGACGGTGCACTTTAAGTCCGAATTGGACATTCTGAGACGCGGGCGCGTCCAACTGAAGGGCGCGTCCAACTGAACAATGTGGCTCGGCTCAACCCGTTTATTGACCCTCAAGGATTGCTGAGGGTAGGAGGTCGGCTGCGGAATGCCAACCTGCCTTATGCGGCTCGCCACCCGTTGTTACTCCCTAGGAAAGGGAAGTTGGTCGAACTGTTGATACAGGATCGACACATTCGGAATGGGCATATCGGATGCCACGCCTTGATGGCGTTTCTCCAGCGCGAGTTCTGGATTCTATCGGGAAGACGCTTAGTGCGTAGCGTCGTATTTCGGTGCCTGCCTTGTTATCGGGCCAAGGCGGCTACGATGCAGCCCCAGATGGGCGATTTGCCCTCGGATAGGGTTAACGAAATCCGGCCCTTTGCGGGTTTCGGAACGGATTTCGCGGGACCATTCATGGTCAAGTCTTCACAGCTACGGAACGCCAGATTAGTGAAGGCATACCTGTGCGTCTTCGTGTGCTTGGCCACGAAGGCAGTCCACTTGGAGGTGGTCAGTGACCTCACTACGGAGGCATTTATCGCTTGTCTAGATCTGTGCACGACAGAACCTGAAATGACTACTTTGTACATAGCTTTTATCTTATTTTGTTTTTTATACGTTTTAGGATAAGCTAGATTGAGTTTTGGTAACGAAATAAAGTTATATTTTCTCATTAGGATTAGGGCCTAGGATGTAAGATTGTACATAGTTTAGAATAGGATTGTATTTTATTATATATGTGTTTTTGCTAGCGATTCCACCCCCGGTTAGGTAGGTACACAATTTCCAATAGGAAATAGCACATAGTTTCAGTAGATTTGCAAGTAAATAATCAAATTAGAGCACATAATTACAATTAGAGTTCACACTAATTACACTCACTATCTCATAAGGGGAGGAAACCTAGCAAGAACAAGCGAGAGAAAGAGACAGTGCAACTGTCCCTGTCGGCGCATACAGGCGAGCGAGGGGGGCCCCGACTCCCGCAACCTGCGGCATGGGGAAGCGGGGGACGGGGTCATATAAATATTGAAATCTGTCACATGCGCTCCTCGCTCTGTTTTGCGCCGGCGGACAATGCAAATTGTATGTTTAGGTCTAGAAAATAAGTAAGTAAACGAAATGTATATTGTTTTGTACATGTAAAATGTAAATTTGACATGAAAATAAAGAGATTTGAGTCCAGGGGAAGAGTGCGGGGTGAGGGGGGGTGGTCGCTCGAGAAATCGTATATAAGAGACGCCGATTCGGCTCGGAATCATTCCGGATCCAGCACTCAAGAGGAAAAGTCATCAAGAGAAAAAAGACTCTCTGCGACCACCAGCCCTCTCTACCCCACCCTCCAGCCTGGCTCAACAGTGAAGAATTATCGGCATCTTTTATTTTGAGAAGAGAAAAATCCTATCACAGTCCACGCTCCACATTTTGGTCCTTCGAGCCGGATCAAGAAGAATCAGCGTGAAATTTGAAGAGCTCCTGTTTTGAAGAATCGAAAGCGAAGATGCCGATTACTACACGTAGCCAGTCTGGTAGAGAAGGCGACGGGTCGCAGACCACGTCCAAGAACACGAGCGCCGAGACAAGCGCCACCGGGTCCGGAACCACAACGACGGCAACAAATACGACGTCGTCGGGAACCGCCGTCACGTCACAAGAGACAACGAAGCCGCCGTCAAGAGCACCGTCGAGAGCGCCGTCACGTCGCTCTAACGCCTCCCGCAAGAGGCTCCTCGCGGAGCTGGAGGCTAAAGAGCGCGTGGCGGCTCTAGAGCAAGAGCAACTACGTGTTGCTACAGAAATTGCGAGATTTCGTCTGGCGAAGCTCCGCGCCGAAGCAGAGTCGTCAGACGAAGAAGAGGAAGAAGAGAACCGAGAAAAAGAAGAATCCTCCGTTCGAGTTGAAGACTGGTTGAAGAAACAAGATGAAGAGAGAAGAGCGACGTCACCCCCGCCCCGCGTGCTGCGGGAAGCGCCAGGGAAGGATGGACGAGGACAGGGCGATCACCGCGGTGATCACCAGGGCAAGGAAGAGCCCCGGCCTGCGCGTCAAGACATCTCTGAACTGGCGGCGGCCATCACCCAGGCCATGAGATCCGTCACGAGGGAGGCGCCGAAGTTCATTCAAGAACTACCCATCTTCAACGGACAATCGAACGCGTGGCTGCCATTCAAGGCAGCGTATGAAGACACGTCAAGAGGATTCTCCGACACCGAAAACATAGCAAGGTTAAGAAGAAGTCTCCGAGGTATCGCGCTAGAAGCAGTCCAGAGCCTGCTCCTATCCAACCCGGAGCCAGGCGTCATCATCGCCACGCTCGAGAGAAGATTCGGTCGCCCTGAAGCTATCGTCATGGGCGAAATGGAGAAGATAAGAACACTGCAGAAGATAGGAGACAACCCACGTGATCTCCTCGTGTTCGCTAACAAGATAGCGAACATCGTCGCTACCGTAGAAGCACTGAAGAAAATCCAGTACCTGTACAATCCCGAAATGGCGCGAAACGTAATTGAAAAATTGTCTCCGATAATCAGAAGCAAATGGTTCGATTTCGCCGCCCGAAACAAAGAAGACGTTCCTGAGCTGAAGCGACTGGCCACCTTCCTGAACGAAGAAGCAGACAAATGCGGCGCCTACGCTTCACTCGAGAACGTCACAGAAGAAAAGCCGAAGAAAAGGCAAGAAAGAACATTCAAAATGAACACGCTACGCTGTCCAGCCTGCGACGGACCACACAACCTACCCGACTGCAAGAGATTCGTAGCTGCCAGCACGGACGAGCGGTGGGAGATAGTGAAGAGAAGTCGAGTTTGTTTCCGATGCCTGCGAAACAATCACCGCCACGCCGACTGCAGAGCCAAGGTTTGTGGTCATCAGGGCTGCACCATATCGCATCACAAGCTTCTTCATCAGTCAAGACCGAAGACCGAAGAACCACCGCGTAGCGAAGAACCACCTCGTCGCGCACAAGAGCCGCCGCTTCGCGAAAAAGTCAGCTCTACGTACGAAGACACGAACAACACAGCGAGCAACGGCACCGCACGGCGCGCTTATTTGAAAATCGTTCCTGTAGTTCTCACCGCCGCCAATGGAAATGAAGTAGAAACGTTCGCGCTACTCGACGAGGGCTCCACGATCACCATCATCGACGAGAAAATTACGCAAGAACTCGACGTCGACGGGCCTACAGATCCAATGCGCGTCCGCGGTGTGAGCGGGACAGAGCTACAGTTCCAGAAAAGCAAACGCATCGACTTGAAGATCCGCGGCAAATACGCAGACGACACATGCGATCTACGCGGGGCGCGCACCGTAAGAGGACTCGACTTCGCTACTCAGAGGGTCGCTAGAGGAGACGTTGAAGATTGCCCGCACTTGAATGAAATTCAAACCGAGCTCGTATACGAAGAGGCGCATCCGAAGCTGCTCATCGGTCAAGACAACTGGGATTTAATTATCTCAGGCGCGGTGCGAGCGGGACGGAAAGATAAACCCGTCGCATCGTACACAAAGCTGGGATGGGTTCTTCACGGCTGCCGGTCATCTATGGCGTATCCAGTCACCTTCTGCGGTCACATCAGCCTCGAAGAAGACAGCGAAGTCACCATGGAGAAGATGATGAAGAATTATTTCGAGTTAGAATCCATCGGGATAGAAAAACGAAAACAGAAGAGCGATCCAGAGCAGCGCGCATTGAAAATATTGGACGATACAAGTCGCCGCCTGCCCGACGGACGCTTCGAAACAAGACTTCTATGGAAAGAAGACGACGTGAAGATTCCAAATAACTACGAAAACTCACTCCAACGGCTGCACAACCTAGAGAAGAAACTAGACCGAGATGAAGACCTGAAAATGAAATATGAAGAAAGAATGCAGAACCTCTTCACTTCGGGCTACGCCGAGGAAGCTACCTCACCACCGGTACCAAACAAGACATGGTACCTACCACACTTCGCGGTCATCAACCCCGCGAAGCCGAAGATAAGGGTCGTGCACGACGCCGCTGCAAAGACCGCCGGACGCAGTCTGAACGACATGCTGCTCTCCGGGCCAGACCTGCTGCAATCGCTGCCGGGAGTCGTGATGCGTTTTCGTCAACATCAACACGCCGTGTCAGCTGATATAAAGGAAATGTTTATGCAAATAAGGATCCGTGACGAAGACAGAGACGCGCTGCGATTCCTGTGGCGAGGCGACGAGAGAGGCAACGGACGACCGCGAGAGTACCGCATGACGTCGGTGATCTTCGGAGCGACGTCATCACCATGCACAGCGCTGTATGTGAAGAACAGAAATGCTTCAGACTTCAAGGAGAAGTACCCTGCGGCCGCGCGAGCCATCGAGAAGAACCACTACATGGACGACTACATAACAAGTTTTCCAACCGAAAATGAAGCAAAAGAAGTATCGAAAACGGTCGACTACATACATCGGCAAGCCGGCTTCGAGCTACGCGGATGGGTGTCCAATACGACTTCGGTAGTACAGCAGTTCGCTGCCAACCCGGGCGGCGCCACCGTCGCTATCGGCGGGAGCGAGACGGAGAAGACACTTGGCCTCTTGTGGGACGTCAAGACAGATTGCATCGGTTTCAGGCTAAACACACTGAAGACACCTAAAGAAGTACTCGACGCCGAGCGACCACCGACGAAGAGAGAGGCATTAAGCATAATAATGTCTTTGTTCGACCCGCTGGGACTCGTCTCGCCTGTCACAACCCCGGCGAAACGAATAATGCAAGAAACGTGGCGCTACGGGACGGGCTGGGACGAACCGCTGCCGGGCGAACTACAGAACAAATGGTACGAGTGGCTACGAGTACTACGAAACATAGAAGAGCTACGAATCCCGCGCTGCTACGACATCGAGCCGGCGAGCGCGCGCGACCTGCACACATTCGTAGACGCAAGCGAAGAAGCCTACGCCGCCGCCGTGTATTGGCGGATCGAACGAGCCGACGGGAGCGTGCAAGTGGTCCTGGCTGCGGCGAAGAGTCGAGTCACACCACTGAAACCCATCTCCATCCCTCGACTAGAGCTACAGGCCGCACTGCTGGGCGTCCGCCTGGCCGAAACCACCGCACGCGAGCACGAGTTTGACGTGAGAAGAAAGTACTATTGGAGCGACTCGCGGACGGCGCTAGCATGGATTCGGTCGGAGCCGCGCGCGTACAAAACGTTCGTAGCGCACCGCCTGGCCGAGATAGAAGATCTCACGAAGAAAAACGAGTGGAGATGGCTGCCTACGGCTGACAACGTAGCTGACGACGCTACGCGCGCGACGCCGGCCGGTTTCAACGCTACGCACCGATGGCACAACGGGCCGAGCTTCCTGCGCAAACCCGAACAAGAATGGCCACAAGAAACGAAGACAGAAACACCGAAGACAGGAGAAGAGAGGGAGACATGTCACGTCACCCACCAGCGACCTGACCACGGTCACCTCCCTCGAGTCGAGCGCTTCTCGTCGTTCACACGCTTGCTACGAGCTACGGCGCGCGTGCTACAGTTCGTAGACCTATGTAGAAGAAAGAAAAATGAAACAGTATTGGCTACAAAGCGAAACCGAACGCGAGAAAACAAGAAAAACGACTCTGATTGGAAGACTGATAAGAAGATTGACAAGAAAGCACGCAAGAACGAGACGTCGAACGCGAAGAAAAGAGATAGCAATATCGTCGGACTCGAGGCGCACTATCTCATTCGCGCCGAAAAACTGTGGTGGAAAGCTGTCCAGGAAGATTGCTTCTCAGAAGATCTACGTCGAGTGAGGAGTGGCTCGGCGCCTCAGCCTGGAGATAGGCTATCGGCGCTATCAGTAGTGGTTGGCGAAGATGGAGTTCTGCGACTCAAGGGAAGAATCCACGCTTCGCCCGAAATCGACGAGGAGACAGCGAGCCCGACCGTACTCGACGGGAAACATCTGTTTACGCGACTGTACATACAGCACGTACACGAGCGATTACACCATGGCGGCATCGAAACCGTAGTGAACGAACTACGGCAGAGACTGTGGGTACTGAAAATACGGCCTACGGTGCGTGACGTCATCAAGCACTGTCAGCACTGTAAATTGAGAAGAGCGAAGCCTACGTCCCCGGCGACCGGAGACCTGCCCCCGGCGCGTGTGACTCACCATGCGCGGGCCTTCAGTTTCACCGGTCTGGATTATTTCGGGCCCGTGGAAGTCACCGTCGGACGGCACCATGAAAAGAGATGGGTCGCGCTCTTCACCTGCATGACGTCACGAGCCGTACATCTGGAAGTCGCCGCCTCGCTGAGCGCCGACTCAGCGATTTGTGCCCTGCGGAAGTTCGTGGCACGGAGAGGAGTACCTAAGGAGCTATGGAGTGACAACGCGACGTGCTTCAAAGCGGCAGAGAAGGAGCTCGCTGAGGCTGCGCTGGCGGCGGTCAGCAAGGAGGCGACGGCGCGGCGCATCACCTGGCGCTACGTCCCCCCGGCCTCCCCTTTCATGGCCGGCGCATGGGAGCGCATGGTGCGCACCGTGAAGGAGGCACTACGCGTCACACTCCACGAGCAGTACCCTAGCGACGAGACACTGCTCACCCTGCTCGCCGAGGCAGAGAACACCGTGAACTCCCGCCCACTCACACATGTGGCGGTGACTCCAGACGAACCGGAGGCGCTTACACCCAACCACATCTTGTTGGGACCCAACTCTCACGTCCCACCACCTGGCGAGTTCACCGCAGACGACCTCACCGCACGCAAGCACTGGCGGCGCGCTCAACGCCTGGCGGACGTCTTCTGGAGCCGCTGGGTCAAGGAGTACCAGCCGCTACTCCAACACCGGCGGGAGCCTCGCACGACCGGCGCGCCACCCGCTGTCGGCGACCTGGTTCTCATCTGCGACCCCAACCTGCCGCGCAACACATGGCCGAGAGGACGCATCATCGCAGTCTACCCAGGGCGAGACGGCGAGGTGAGGATCGTGGACGTCGAGACCAGCAACGGGCACGTCCTCCGGAGACCGACCAAGAGAATCGTCGTGCTACCTGTTGGATCGCAGAGCTGCGACGGCGGGAGAAATGTGCACGACAGAACCTGAAATGACTACTTTGTACATAGCTTTTATCTTATTTTGTTTTTTATACGTTTTAGGATAAGCTAGATTGAGTTTTGGTAACGAAATAAAGTTATATTTTCTCATTAGGATTAGGGCCTAGGATGTAAGATTGTACATAGTTTAGAATAGGATTGTATTTTATTATATATGTGTTTTTGCTAGCGATTCCACCCCCGGTTAGGTAGGTACACAATTTCCAATAGGAAATAGCACATAGTTTCAGTAGATTTGCAAGTAAATAATCAAATTAGAGCACATAATTACAATTAGAGTTCACACTAATTACACTCACTATCTCATAAGGGGAGGAAACCTAGCAAGAACAAGCGAGAGAAAGAGACAGTGCAACTGTCCCTGTCGGCGCATACAGGCGAGCGAGGGGGGCCCCGACTCCCGCAACCTGCGGCATGGGGAAGCGGGGGACGGGGTCATATAAATATTGAAATCTGTCACATGCGCTCCTCGCTCTGTTTTGCGCCGGCGGACAATGCAAATTGTATGTTTAGGTCTAGAAAATAAGTAAGTAAACGAAATGTATATTGTTTTGTACATGTAAAATGTAAATTTGACATGAAAATAAAGAGATTTGAGTCCAGGGGAAGAGTGCGGGGTGAGGGGGGGTGGTCGCTCGAGAAATCGTATATAAGAGACGCCGATTCGGCTCGGAATCATTCCGGATCCAGCACTCAAGAGGAAAAGTCATCAAGAGAAAAAAGACTCTCTGCGACCACCAGCCCTCTCTACCCCACCCTCCAGCCTGGCTCAACAGTGAAGAATTATCGGCATCTTTTATTTTGAGAAGAGAAAAATCCTATCACAGTCCACGCTCCACAAGATCGGTTCGTCTCACGAAGGGGCCTCCCGACATTAATCCGTTCGGACAACGGCACAAATTTTGTCGGAGCCAGGCGATATCTGCAGGAGGTCACTCAATTCCTGAACGGTAACCAGGACGCCATCGGTACGGCTTGCTCCCGACGAGGGATTGAATGGGTTTTCAGTCCGCCGGGATGTCCTCATTGGGGAGGAATTTTTGAGGCTGCGGTTAAATCGGCTAAGTCGCACCTGACGAGGATCATCGGTGAGACCGCTCTACGCTTTGAAGAGCTTGCGACGCTGTTCTGTAAAATTGAAATGACACTGAACTCGCGTCCGTTGTGCCCGCTCAGTTCGGATCCAAATGATTTGGAAGCGTTGACTCCGGGTCACTTCCTGATAGGTCAGCCCCTTAACGCCCTGCCAGAATACCCATTCGGTGATGTTAAGTTAAGTCGGTTAACTAGGTGGCAGATGTTGCAGCAGATGGCTCAAGATTTTTGGAAACGGTGGTCCCTTGAGTACTTGCACATCTTGCAGCAGCGCCTTAAGTGGACTGACCGGACGAGCCCCCCTCAAGTCGGTGATTTGGTGCTGATTAAGGATGCGAACCTGCCATCATTGAGATGGAGACGAGGACGGATCGTCAATTTGTACACGGGTCGGGATGGCACGCCTCGATCAGCAGAAGTCAAGGTGGGGGACTCGGTCCTCAAGAGAGCGGTCGCAACACTTTCTCGCCTTCCTATTGATTAGGGACAGGTTCGGGCCTGTCCGGGCGGGTGACTGTTTAATATTTATGCTTCGGAACGCACCGGTTTTTTGTTGCGCGGATCGACCGCGAGTAATCGGGACATCACTAAGCGGAAACGGACCGCAGCTGTCACTCGTACCAACGAGATGAAAAATTGGAGGTTTTTTCTCGTCGGGAGAACAAACATGTCTGCTCAGGCATCGGGCCATTGATTTGTAATTCGGTGTAACAATTGTCTCACACAGGCGTCGGGCCTGGTCGGAGTGTTAATCATCTACATCGTCGGGAAATAAGTAGATTCACGTCAGCGTTTGAGTGATTTGTGTTGTGAAGGACATCGTCGTATCGGACGGCGACTCCTCGTGTCGGCGGGCAGCACGCCGGCGACAGCGTCGGGCAGCGAAACGATAGTGATTCGGTTCCTATCCTATCCCAATTCTGCTCCTATCCTGTATTCCTACCTCGAATCGAGCCTTCGAATTCCGGTCTACGACGACAAGGTAACAATCACTTCTTTTCTCCCGTGCTGGCAAAAACCCAGCCCCCTCAAGATTCCACGCCGTTCGGTTTAGGCGCGGAATTAGTCAAGCTATATTTGTTCAGGCCTCTCGGCACCCGATGACCTCGCAGGGGCCCATAGCTACGAGGTAGCGTAGCGACCAGATGCCAAGAAGCAAGAACGTCGGCGATTCACCGAGCTAAGTAAATAGATTCTATCTGACCTGGTCTGTGCTTCGTTCCCGTCAAACTCCTGTCTCTCTGCAAGGCCTGGGTGCACCCTAGGCTCTTCTTGGTAGACAGGTTCTTCAGCCAACCAGGTATGGCTGGCAGGCCAGCTTCGAAGCGCACAGTTTCCGTAAATACGAACTTTATCTGGTTCGGAGAACCACAATACACTCAGCTATAAGACAATCCTGAGGGGAGCCCGAATACAATTGCAGATGGCTTACGATTTATTTTCAATGCCCTATACCAATACGCGTCCATCGCGAGGGCTTTTCGTCAGTCAGTTGTCAAAAAACTGCTGGGTTGGCAGTTCCGTCAAATTCAAAATGGCCGTTCCGAAACCATCGATCGAGTATCGATTCTGAATCGAACAATCACCCGCCCGGACAGGCACCCACCTGTCCCTTAATCTACGGGCAGCCGAGACAACGTTGCTGCCGCTCGTTTTAGTACCGAGCCTCCTACTAGAACCTCTGCAGACCGGGGGGTCCCGTCCCTGCCAGGGAACAAGTAAACAATGCGCCCCCTGCGCCAACGCAGTGGCGGTAGGTTAGCATCCTTAACCAGAACGAGGTCACCAACACTAGAGGGGCTGGTTTTGTCAGTCCACTTAAGGCGCTGTTGTAAGATATGCAGATACTCGAGCGACCAACGCTTCCAGAAATTCTGAGTAAACTGCTGCAACATCTGATACCCTGACAACCGATACAATTTCACTCCCTCGAAGGGGTGCTCGGGCAACGCGTTAAGTGGCTGTCCTATCAAGAAATGGCCTGGGGTCAGAGCCTCCAGGTCATTTGGATCCGAGCTGAGCGGACACAACGGTCGCGAATTGAGATCGGCCTCGATCTTACAAAACAATGTCGCGAGCTCCTCAAAAGTCAGCGCGGTCTGACCTACTATACGCCCCAAGTGCGTCTTAGCTGACTTAACTACGGCCTCAAAAATCCCACCCCAGTGGGGGCAACTCGGTGGGCTGAAGGTCCACTGTATACCCCGACGGGAGAGGGCCGTTCCTATATCCACTTTATTTACATTCAAAAGGTTGACTATCTCTCGTAAGCATCGTTCCGCAACGATGTAGTTAGTGCCGTTATCAGAGCGGATCAAAGTTGGAAGTCCCCTTCGAGAAACAAACCTATCCAAACAAGCAATGAAAGTCTCTGTCGAGAGATCAGCAACGAGCTCGAGTTCAGGAGCCCGACATCCCCTGGATGCACAATCAGACGGGTTCAATTCTCCTGGTACATGTCTCCAGGTCAGTGGGACCTCAGACGACACAATCTGGGAGACACGGTTCGCAACAAAAACCTCTAAGGTATGGACCGAAGCCTTCAGCCAGCACAAAACAATCTGGCTGTCCGTCCACGCGTACACCGTATCCTCCAAAACCACTGACCCACGCAACACTGTTAGAGTGTGATTCAAAAGTTTGGTCGAAAGAGCAGCCCCGGACAGTTCCAGTTTTGGAATCGTCATCCTTGTCCGAATAGGCGCTACCTTGCTTTTTGCCAAACCCAAACGCACGTCGACCTCCCCGGTGGAGGTGACGGCTCGCAAATAAACCGCTGCCGCAAACCCTCGTTCAGAGGCATCACAAAACCCGTGAAGGGTTGCCCTTTAATCCCCAGCAGGGACCAATTTCCTCGGCAGCGATACATTATTTATATTGAGGCCCAACCATTTCGCTAAATCGTTCGATACAATGCAGCCCTGAGCTCCAGAATCTAATAGGGCGCGAACGTATGTTGGGTTGCCCGCCAAATCCCAAACAAGCACAGAGGCGATCGGTAACACCACCGTCTCCGGTTGGGGGGCAACAAATTGTTGGGCCGCAAATTCCTAGCGAGGGCCCCCGGGGCCCCACTGTGCCTGTAACCGATCAGGTAGGCAGCTATACGCCAGAGGGTCCCATTGTACAAATGGCCCACGCGCCGGTTCCATTGCCACCCTACGACGCCCCCCGAAGGGTTGTGGGCGTGAGTTCAACCGTGGCCGCTCCATGAGCGGGGGGGACATCACATGCGACCGACGAGGACGAGGCGACGAGCGGGGCGACAACTGAGGCGGCGTCCGAGCCGCATCCGCATAGCTCGAAGGTGTCCCATGCCACCCGCCCGTTACGGCCTGCTCAACATACCCAATGTCCCGCTGAGTCGGATGCTGAGTCGCAACCGAAAACTCAGGGCCCCCCATGTGATGACCCTGAGTGCGGCCCTGCACCCCTGGGTGGCTGCGTGCTTGTGGCCCCATTGCCCGCTGAGTCGGATGCTGAGTCGCAACCGAAAACTCAGGGCCCCCCATGTGATGACCCTGAGTGCGGCCCTGCACCCTAGTACCGCCCTGTGCACGTGGGGACATTGGCCCCTGAGTTGCGCTCCGAGTCGCAAACGAATTCTCAGGGCCCCATGCCGTGTCACCCTGGGTACGGCCCTGTGGTGGCTGTTGGCCGGACCGGTTCATGCACAACAAATTGTTGTGGGCCCCACCACAATATCCGCACAATTTTGTGCGCGTGCAGTCCCTAGCCATGTGTGGCCCGAGGCACAGGAAACACCAGCTCCGCTGCTTGGCCATCCGGCGCCGTCCCTCAACCCTAAGTTCCCCGAACTTATTGCAATCGGCCACAGCATGGCCAATCTGCCTACAACATGGGCAGGTCTCACTATGTGGGGTCAATGCACTCACAGTCCCATACGACTGCCGGTTGGTGCGGTCCTTCCTCGTCGGAGGGCCCCTACTCACAGCGCTCCCGGCAGCTCTCTGTGGCTCCGAAGGATGGGTGGCCGTCAACCCCAAATTCTCTGCCCGTCGAGCCTCCTCTTCCAAAAATCCGACCAAGTCGGAGAAGGCGGGCAGGTCCTCGGCCGACCTCCCGTGAGACTGTTCGAAACGAGTCTGCACGTCAGCGGGTAGGCGGGAAAGTACAATGTACAGCAATAGGTACGACCATTCACCAACCGGAAGTCCAAGATTCTCTAGGGCCTTGGTGACGGACAACAACGGGTTCAAAACCTCCGTCTGTATGGCCCCGACCTTGTTCACAACCGGGATGCTAAACAAACGGTTCAGTTGGGCATCGGCCAACCTCCGTTTGTTGTGGTAACGTCTGACCAACAATTGCCTGGCCGTTTCATAGTTACCCTCCGTAACTGTCAAATGAGCGACCAGCTCCCTGGGCTCACCCCTCAATGCTGCCACCAGCTGAGCCATTTTGACAGACTTGGTAATGTCCGATCGCATGTGCACCAAACTGTCGAACAGATTGATGAAGCTCATCCATTCACCGGACACTCCGTCAAAAGTAGGCATAGTTATAACGGGTAACCTGGTCCCCGATCCCTGATGCGGCAGAGGTGCTTCAATGTCACCACCATGGCTGGACTCGCGCTGCCTACGTATGTCCGCAGCCTTCTGCGTGATAGCAGCTGCCATCTCCATACACTGGTCGACATCCCCTAGCAACCGTGACAGCCTGTCAGGTGCGCAACCATCAACTGCTTCCGCCTGCGCGGACAATTCGAGCACCCTGTTGTAGCGTTCCTTAACGTCCATAGACCGCTCCAACACCACATCATGCCTATCTAAACGGTCTATCAGACCGTGTGCGGAGGAAAACCATCTGAGCTCCTTAGAAACACCCTTCTGTATTTCAGACAACGACATGATCGGAACGATACTTACTCACAATTTGCAATAACTCAATTATATTGGACCCTCCAGTCTACAACCCAAACGAGGGAACCCTAATCTATAACTTAAACAATGCTGATTTCCCCTAACAATAGAAACCGAGTTTATATCTACACAAATTCTGTAAACAACAATTTAGTTTCCCTATATCATATAACACACACAGATAGTCAATATTAGTTCAAGTTATAAATTGCTATAAACTGAAAACAATGTCCAAACATTCATTAGCATTACTAGACCACTAATAGATTGACTAACTGGTAACTGGTACTTCAATCCAAATTTCAATTCACCTACAATGTACCTGTAATGTAATTACTATTCTGAGTCACATCTCAGTACAACTGGTCATTTAGGGAAAACTGTTATATCTGTCTGTCTACTACCAGCAATAGACTTATAGCTTACAACACTACCAATCTATGTGGATACAGGAACAAAACCAAGTTAGCTAATAACCGCCTATACCTACAGATTGATAGTCCCAAATCGTGGGTTCCTGGAGCCCTTGACGGCTGCAAATCTCAGGAAACCACGCTCTTGCTACCAAAATGTTCAGGCCTCTCGGCACCCGATGACCTCGCAGGGGCCCATAGCTACGAGGTAGCGTAGCGACCAGATGCCAAGAAGCAAGAACGTCGGCGATTCACCGAGCTAAGTAAATAGATTCTATCTGACCTGGTCTGTGCTTCGTTCCCGTCAAACTCCTGTCTCTCTGCAAGGCCTGGGTGCACCCTAGGCTCTTCTTGGTAGACAGGTTCTTCAGCCAACCAGGTATGGCTGGCAGGCCAGCTTCGAAGCGCACAGTTTCCGTAAATACGAACTTTATCTGGTTCGGAGAACCACAATACACTCAGCTATAAGACAATCCTGAGGGGAGCCCGAATACAATTGCAGATGGCTTACGATTTATTTTCAATGCCCTATACCAATACGCGTCCATCGCGAGGGCTTTTCGTCAGTCAGTTGTCAAAAAACTGCTGGGTTGGCAGTTCCGTCAAATTCAAAATGGCCGTTCCGAAACCATCGATCGAGTATCGATTCTGAATCGAACAATATTCAAAAACGGCTCAGCTGGTGGCATGGATGGTTTTCGTGGAATTGACTGCGGTTGGGGCGGGGGAAGGTTGGGTGGCTCTCTTGCAGTCCCTGTGCGATTTGGCCAATTATATGTTAAAGGGCATGGTTAATAGGGAGGTGTGTCCATTTCTTTATGGGGCTGCTCTTTGTGCATTGAAGAAAAAAGATGGCGGCATTCGGCCTATTGCTATCGGAAGGGTGATTCGCCGTTTAGTCGCGAAATTGGGCTGTCAAGCAGTGAGGAGCGAATTGGCTTCTGAGTTGAAGTCAGTGCAGTTGGGGTTTGGCATTCCATTGGGTTGTGAGGCTGCCATACATGCCACTAGATCTTTCAGTTTGAGCAGGGATACTACTGAAGACATCATATTTAAAGTGGGTGTCAAAAATGCATTCAACACGGTTGAGCGGGACGTTTTACTGAATCGTGTGAAGTCATGTTGTCCAATTTTGTACCCGTTTCTGCATCAGTGCTATAGTGACACTAGCTATTTATTTTACGGTGAGAACTTGGTGCAATCACGGGTGGGGGTCCAACAGGGTCCCTTAGGTCCGCTGATGTTTAGTCTGGCCATTCGTGAGGTAGTGGGCTCACTCTGTTCGCCGCTCAATGTCTGGTATGATGGCACGATCGGTGGGTCTCTCTCTGGAGGTCGTACTTTCTGACATCAGAAAACTGATCCAGGGATTAGGTGTGTTGGAGCTTTGCCTGAACAACCAAAAGTGTGAGGTATACTCCTGTTCCGGTCAACTGACGCACGACATCAGCGATGACATAAATTCAGTTGTCCCAGGTGTTACCTATACAGAAAGGGCCGATTTCACGCTTCTGGATGCCCCAATTTTCCCCGAAAGGAATTCCTGGTGTCCTTCGGACAAAAATGAATATTCTGGCCGCGACTAAACCACATTTGAAAAGCTTGTCCGCCCATGTCGCGCTGACAATACTTAGGAGTTGTCTTTCTCTTGCAAGATTGACGTATACAATCAGGACAGCCCCGATTTGGTTGCACAAAGAGGCCACTTCGCGGTATGACGCAGTTTTGAAAGACCTGTTGGAGTGCACCCTCAATGTGGAGATGTCTTCGTCGCAGTGGGTTCAGGCTGCCTTGCCCGTTCGTCATGGAGGTTTAGGTGTTCGGCGCTTACAGGACACTGAGCTTCACGCCTTTTTGGCTTCTTCGTATGGGGTTGTGGATCTTGTCACTAACATCCTTCATTACCAAGGTGACAGTTTCATGATCCCTTTTGCGGAGGAGGCGGAGAGTCTATGGCGGCCTCGTTGTCCTGTGAGCGATATCCCGGAGCAGAAGGGTAGCCAGCGCGCCTGGGATGAGACGATGTGCACGGTGGCTCGCGACGAGCTCATCGCTGGGTGCGTGGGGCCGCAACTGGCGCGGATGCGGGCGGTTACAGAACCGGACTCAGGAGGGTGGCTTCATGCACTGCCTTCTCCACATTTGGGAACCCTCCTGGACAATGATACTTTGCGCATCTCTGTCGCTCTACGTTTGGGCTGCTCTATCTGCCAGCCGCATCATTATTGTGTGGCGCGTGGGTGGACGGTCTGGGCCGTCACGGTCTCCACTGCCTCAGGAGCGCCGGTAGGTTTTCGCGGCACCATGCTATAAACGACATTGTCCGGAGGGCGCTGATCTCGGCCAACATTCCGTGCGTGCTGGAGCCTCCCGGTCTGTCCCGCTCCGATGGGAAGCGGCCAGACGGCCTTACTTTGGTTCCGTGGGAGAGAGGGCGCTCTCTACTATGGGACGCGACTTATGTCTGCACCTTTGCAGCGTCACTTTAGCTTTGACTACCGCTTCCGCTGGCGCTGCAGCAGAATCTGCTGCAAGGCGCAAGCGCACTAAATATGCCGCTCTAATGGGGAGTTACGTTTTTGTATCTTTGGCTGTGGAGACGACCGGTGTTTGGGGGACATGTGGCAGAGTTTTTATTAAGGAGTTGGGGCGCCGTCTGCGTGAAGGGGGTTATGACTACCGCACCGGGGCATTCCTTATGCAGAGGATTTCCTTAGCAGTGCAGCGGGGCAATGCCGCTAGTGTCATGGGCACCTTTGGTAGGGAAGTGTCCCAGGGATTATTTAGTTAAGTTATAGTCGTTAGCTGTATACTTATCTTATTTTAGTTTAGCAAGTGTTTAAGTTTAGTTTTAAGTAATTGACGAAGCTTCCTGCAGATAAATCGAATCGTAAATTATGTTTTGAACAATTTAATTTAATAAATATAGCAATTTTACCTGAAAATAAAATTGTTATTATACATACTTACCTGGCTTTAAGCCTAATATTGAGAGTAGCATACTTGACTTCCTTTCCGGTGCGACGAAATTAGCCCCAAATAGCTCACTTCCTGTTTAAAACTCCTAAAATACATGTCATATCCGTTTTGAACCTCAGCAACATTGCGCGCGTCAAGTTTCAGAAATGGCGGCAATTGTAGCCAGCGTTATTATGCGCGCTCAATTTTCAGGTCATTGGCAACTCAATAAAGAGCTTATCGTGTCTAAGAATGTGTCACGATCATGCAATGCACAGTAATGTGCACAGCAGGCAGCGATTTACCTAGGCTTAAAGCCAGGTAAGAATGTATAATAACAATTTTATTTTCAGGTAAAATTGCTATATTATACCTGACGTTACCTGGCTTTAAGCCTAATATTGAGTGATACTGAATGTGTATGCATCATCGTGTACGTGATGCAAAGATAGGCTGCGCAAAAGCAACTCAAAAATAATGCAAATAGATAGAAACAAACACAGACTTAAGAAGGTCTGATGAAGTCATCTTTTGAGGCCAGCCGAGTTTTGGGCTGGCTAGGTTAGACTTGGTTAGTTAGTTTCTGGCTATTAAGACTCATCTGATTTATATGAATCTAAGAATATGCAAAGCTTTACAGTAGGTTTCCCTTCAGTCAGCACTTAAGTACAAGTTCACCGAGATTGGTGCTCGGTGGTTGGCTGCTAGCTCGCCATTCACCTCGACGACTACCAAGACTGCAGTTGTGAGGTCAGGATATCAGGTCGGTCACCTGACCTACGAAACTCGGAGCTAGAGACATAGGCGTGCCGAATCGAATACATGTGAAAATAAGTTATTATAATTTGTACCTTGCACAGACAGGGCTAATCTTGATAAAATTAGTGATAAGCAGTAGGTATAATCAAATTACAATTGCTGTATTTTGAATTGGGAGTGCGCCTCCCGGATGCATTACCACTGATTATGTACTTCCACATATGATTGGTCTTTGCAAAAGACTGGCGAACAAGTCTGTAATCTGACTTTAATAATAAAGTTACTCAATTAATCTAAATACCTTTTCGTATCACTTCTGAGAAGAATAGCTAGATGTGGCTGATTCTATTACAGGAGCTAGTGTGGCTATCTGACTCAACTGAAGATGCTTCTACAGTGGGCAAGCATAGAGAAAAAGACAAGTTTACGTGTAATAAGCATATTTGTAAATGCCTACAGTGATAAAGAAGTTTAGTATCTATCGTATTCAATTATCATTGATCAGATACCTATTACAAGTATCAGAACGCGTTTTCATTATTACCCGCAGCTGTGTAGACAACATTATGTGAAACCATGTGAAACTGAACCATAAAAGTACATACTTCACTGGGATAATCCGGCGTGGTCATAACATTCATTAAAATAATAATGTGTAATGGATAAAAGTTTTGAAAAACAGTTCACTGGTAGAAATACCAGGTTGGTGTCCTAACATAACATAGCGTCACGCCTTTTCCCATACGGGGCGGCAGAGGCTCAATATTATATCATGCTCATTCCGATATTCAATACTCCATTGCTACTCACTTTATAATTATTATTCCTTTACTATGTAGGTACTCTACGGAACAGCTGTAGAAATATTAAGGAACTCTGCTTGTGGGCTGTATGCCGCACCGGCCACATCCAAGACACATTATGGTTAGATTACCTCGATTTCGTCGACTTGGTTAAAGCTGCCTTTACTGTTCGCTTAGGATATGTCGAAATAAAGCGACTATTGAGAAACAACCAAATAAATAGTGGAGATGTGAAAAAAAATATATATCGATATATAATCTCAAATTTATACTAATGTCCTGAGAGACTCGAGGACTGTCATCAGCTCCTTTTGGCCAATATACTGAAAAGTGAATTCTTACAGCCACTTACCTAGTGAATTATGAAGACCTGCGCGGTCCAGTGACACGTAGGTCATTTGCGAGAAGTAATGTATAGATAACTTCTCTATATGGCTCCGACAATATCCTGGTGGATAACTGTTTGAATAATATTAGCAGACTATATCTTTGGATAGTGAATCTGAAAGGTGACTGCTACAATGATAACTATCTGAAGCAGTGAAGTAGGCATATTGCCGACCATATACTGCCGGATTGATGAAAGTAGTCGGGTTGAAAAACGACGGCTCTGTTGTTAGATTGTATCGCGTTGTTATATTAGGAGTTGGAGGAAATCAACTAGGTAGGTACTCAAAGTTCTTTAAAAATATGGTTTAACATATTAAAGGTAAGTCCAACACCACAATAAGAGCAGTTTATGATTACCCTTTTACCCTTTGAGTATTGTATTATATAGATAGCCTCCAGCCACATACCTAATGTTTAGAACTCTCTTTTAATCCCTTAAAAGCAGCAGCGCTAAAATGGAAATTATTGATTTCGAAGCAAATAAAGTTATAAAAAGTAATTAGTATAAATGGAATATAAAATAGTGTTGATTTTATATTTCTTCACTGGTTTAAAAAGGATTAAGATATCACGTTAATGAGTAAAACGTTACAATAAAACTGTAAGAAAATTGTTTGCCTCCACTCTGTCCGCCTCGTTCTACCAACATCAGGCGATGTTTCTGTATGAAAATTCCGCTTGGAACCTTGCACAGATGGAAACGTTGCAGAGACTGAGTTAGATCTCAAGTTTCGCCGGGATACTAGAAATGCACGACAACCAGCCATCAGATATCTACATCTTTGCGCAAGATGTTTAATTGAACCGTCTCGCATAGACTGAGTCATTTCATACTCACACGAGCGTTTAGCAGCGATGTCCCCTTACGCGCAGGCACTACCGGCATAACGGCGAACGGCTGACGTAACTGCATGTCAATGTCGCTTTAAACCTTGCAGGTGGACTAAGTTGCAGAAACTGTATCAGCGGTATATTACCATCGAAGATTGATCAACAGGTCACTTTACGAGGGAATTTCAATTTCTCTGTAGCCAAACTGCGCTGATTGGTGTACTTATGGCGCTCAAACTGGGCTGCGGTACCAACACGTGGCTGCCGCTCGTAGTCGCCGAGTCGTCGTTCACCTCCTGCCTCCCCTCCGCGCACGCACTTGCCTTGCGCAGGCTGGCGGCCCGGAGCGCTCGCCGTATGCCGGCTCCGGGGGGCGGGGGCGCGTCACCGCTGCGTGCGGGCGCGGGCTAAGTGTAGCGGGCAGCCAGCAGCGCAAGGGCTCACCTTCTCTACTCGCCTTGCTCTGGAGGTCGAACTCACAAAAATGCACGCAGTCGCCGTGTCGTCGTTTGCCTCCTGCTTCCCCTCCGCGCGCGCGCCAGCCTTGCGCAGGCTGGCGGCCCGGAGCGCTAGCCGGGCTCCGGGCGGCGGGGGCGCGACACAGCTGCGCGCGGGCGCGGGCTAACAGTTGCGGGGAGCCCTTTGCACAAGGGCTTGCCTCCTCTGTTTGCCTTGCTCTGGAGGTCAAACTCACGAAAAATCTCCAGGTTTCACCTTCCTCGGACATAAAAGCTGTAAAACTGGGATTAGTTATGGAATATCCACCGAGGGCAAAATCTTGCACGAGGTTACCATTACGCAATGGTCGTGAATGCATTGAGTATAGATTGAGTAGAGATCCACTCGTCCAACGTCAATATTTCGCAATTGATAAGAATCGATTTTATTATATTCCCCCTCGGAAGACATCTCGTCGATTGTATTACATACCTTATCCCTGTAGCCGGAATCTGCTTGGTGCTCAACAAGCCAAGACATGACCGTCGAAAATATCCCTTTTTGCGCCTCCTTCTGCTTGATCAAACCATGTGGTACTACCATGGGCGGTCACTATGTTCCCGCCAAGTATGATTGCCATCTAAGGAATTGGCGCACTCGAGTTCATTGAACTCCAGCACAGAACAATAAAAGTTTGTATCTCATGCGAACGGCAAATACCTAATCTGATTGGATTGGATTTACTTATGATTTTCTCGGCGTGAGATTCGGATGAATGCAATGTTTGTACTTTCGAGGGTAGTTACAAATAGCTACTTATAAATATCACTCCTATATCAAAGGGAGTAGTATATTCCTAACAAATTCAATGTCAGAATTAAACATATCTTATTGCGAGATTGTGTGAGTTACTAAACATTGCATCACTCGATCTGTTTAGCATACGATCATGCATTGCCGAGATGTTACTAGCTGAAACTTGGAACGATTTTTCCAGATTACTTGTCCTTGAATTCTTTCTTACTCCCCCGAAGTCTTCTCCTCCGACTGCTCCTCCTCTCCGGAGACGTGGAAGTGGAACTGCTGTAGCGATCACTCCTCGATGATTCACTACGCGGGGCTATCTACCGCGGTTTTTATTAAACGGATTATTTTTTGCTGTTACACTGAACAATTAACACTATAACCGTTACAAAATTCCAAGGATATTTCGAAAAGTAACTTGGAATATTTTCAAATTTGTTAAACGCGTGCGCACGGAAAGAAATCCAAAACGCCAATGACCTGAAAATTGAGCGCGCACAATAACGCTGGCTACAATTGCCGCCATTTCTGAAACTTTACGCGCGCAATGTTGCTGAGGTTCAAAACGGATATGTCATGTATTTTAGGAGTTTTAAACAGGAAGTGAGCTATTTGGGGCTAATTTCGTCGCACCGGAAAGGAAGTCAAGTATGCTACTCTCAATATTAGGCTTAAAGCCAGGTAACGTCAGGTATAATAAGAAGAAAAAGTCATACATTTTGAGTTATAAAGATAGCATTTAACTATGAGGTCACATGCTAGTATTTCATAGAACTCGTGAACAAAATTACCGTTTTTGCAGTTCCTAAAAAGTATATATTTTGACTAGCAGTCAAATACCGTATTGGATCGCACTATCGTGAATTAGGCATCATTCACTGGAGTCAGTTCGACAAAACGAGTTATAACATTTATCATTCCCTCCCTTTCATTTTATTTTCTTATCAGCGATAACCAATGGGGACAGAGCCCACAACGGTGAAATAGTATAATCAGCTAGCCGGGGTTTATCAATGGTACACGTAAAGATGAATCGTGAATAAACTAATCCTACCTCGGTGGAACAGATCGTGCAGGAAGGCCAGGTTCATGGGCGGGAGCGGGCGCGGATACTCCGCCGCTAGTGTGTGTAAGATTTCCAGGAGGACGGCGTCGGGCCAGTCGTATGATGGCGATGTCGCCTGGAACGAGAAAGCAAATGTTGACAGACCAGGCACATTGACACAGAACTGTGAACATTGGCGTTGTATTTGTAGGCAAGGGCCCTATTTATACCTGGCCCCCAGTCACACACAAGGAGTGCCAAATGACAAGCATTAATTAGACAGATACAAGGTGCTATGAGTTTGAAACCTCTCTATCTATCTCTCTCTTTCTCTACCTGTTTCCTCAGCGCGTCAGGGTTGGCAGCTGGTCAGCGCCGCGTCAGGGTTCTCGCACTGGTAGACGTCGCTGCGATAACCGCTTTCTCTCTACTTATTTTCTCAGAGCGCTGACTATAGTAAAAATTTTCGTCTGTGCGAACTCGGTCATAAATCACCGGAACAGATAACAGCTTTAGAGAGGGGCTAACGCGGCGCACGCGCAGGCGCGTTATCGATAAACAAATGAGTCAACGTCGGTGCACTAACTAAACAAATTACAGACGATCCGAACATACACAAACACACATTTTTTATAGCCCCTTCACCGCGCTTTTCTCTCTCTCTCTCTTTCTCTCTATATCTCTTTCCCTCTCTCTCTCTCGCTTTTTCTCTCTATATCTCTTTCCCTCTCTCTCTCTCTACCTGTTTCCTCAGCGCGCTGGCTAGCCCCTTCACCACGCTATACTGCGGCAGCGTTGTCAGCGCCGCGTCAGGGTGCTCGCACTGGTACACGCCGCTGCGGTATCCGCGCACTTCCCGTGTGATCAGTATAGTACACAACTGACGCACACCGGACAGGGACGCCTGGTTCGTGTATTTGAAGACTTGCGGCCATATTTCACCTGAAAATAATGATAATTAAATTGGCTTTAGCCAATAATTAATTGTATATTAACGGCTAAATCATGTCTTCTTTTTAAATGCGTTCACTGTCGTTCTGTCGTGGTAATTAATTGGTATCTTAAAAATATCTACATTTCGGTGAAAATTTGCATTGTCTCAAAACATCCTTTTGGTTTAATGAATCTCCATTTAGTTGTGTACTGCCTGAAAAGCTTCGTGCGGACTGTAAGCTGTGTTAGTTGTAACAAACTCACAAGATGTATCCCGAGAGAGTATAATACATTATCTATAAATTGTAAACTATACCGTTCTGCTTACAATATGACGTATTAATATTCGTTAGTAAATTATAATTATAATCAAACCGATAAATTTTAAACTGGTGGAAACTTGAATTGCAAGCGAAATACCAGGGCGAAGTGGTGGGGCAGGGTATGTGAAGGATAAATGGGGTGAGCAAAGCGAATCTATATCCTTCGTGTTAGGTTGACATGTAAGAAAATAATAAACCTAAATTTTACACACTGTCGGTCCCATTTTCAATTTATCAATATTTTATAATTTTGGGCGTCAGTTAGTTTATAAGCTAACGGTTTTTACAATCTTACGGTGATATATTTAAATACACTTTCCCGTCTTAATCTTGTTGCTGGAAGTGATCTCTTATTAGAGATAAGCTCGCCTTTGTACACAATTTTCATGTAAATCTTGTTTTTTATATGATTTGTGTGCAATAAAGAAATCATGAAACTCACAAGGTATGTAGTCTAGCACATCTACGGGATTTCTCGCGGCGTCTTCAGGTGTCTTGCAGTACAAAGCTGGGAGTTTCACAGTCTCTCTGTACATCTGAAATCCCACAACATTTATTGGAATTTTCGCAAGGATGTACTTGTCTGTGTGTCTGTATTTATTTACACTTTTGACATCCACCTTAAACAATATAAGACTTGTAAGGCGTGCGAGTATGGCCCCATGTCCGAACCAACCGCACGGACACATTAACCTGGTTATGTACCCACCTCCGGCACATCCCGCAAGCTATAATCGGTCAGCTCGAAGCGTGCGAGCGCGCCGCACGCCGCCACCACCACCCGGGGGACGCCCTCCGCAGCCAGCCGCCACAGTGCGCGGCACGCCGACGCGGCCAGCTGCGCGTACTCGGGAGTCGACACGCGGAGCTCGGGGATCTCGGACAACAGCAAGCACACGCTGCAAGGGAGAAATAACATAAGTGATACAGTAAACAACAACATTTATTTTGTATTGTTTTTATAACATTAAACATTTACAAACAGGCACCCACGACAGGATACCCTGTGTCGTGGGAACCAGAAACATCGTCGTCACACACATATAAACATCCAAGAACTGGGGTTGCTTTTTTACCCCCAGCCGGGGTTCGAACCCGGGACCTCTCGCATGGTAGGCAACGCCACAACCGCTGCACCTCAGAGGTCGTCAGCGCATCAGCTTCGTACCTTTGTTAGATGAAAAATAGTTTTGTGGTTCTTGTCCTCGCATTTGTTCCAATGTATGCGATTACTTGCTGCATGTGCCTTGCACCTCTCTTGGACGCAACACTCTTTCTTGGTTGTTTTGTTGTTGTCCATCAACATGCCTCACCTGAGCTGCACCTCAAGCCTGGTATCCGCCGCTAGCTTGGGCTGCAGCGTGTGCCAAGTGCCAGCCGGCGCTAGCAGCCGCGCGCGCCACAGTGCTCGCAGGGCCGCCACCGCTGCCGCCGCGCAGAGCGAGCCAGAAGCAGACGTGCAGCGGTTGAGGATGGACGAGATCACGGAGACGAGCTCCAGCCCTTGCGTCGGCCTGGCAACAAATGCGGTATTCTTCATTTATTCGGAGAACGTGCAGGATACATTATGCGGAGCCCTTTTGCCGAAACCACTCACAACTTTATTGGGTGTCGTAATGGAAAATAGGAATGGTATGAATGATATGGTTTTTTTGTGTCTGAAGTTGTTTTAATCTCCATTTTGCCGTGTGTTTTTCTTTTATATGTATGTGTTTATGCTGATACAGCAAATAAATGGATATTTCATTCTATTATATTCTATTCTATATGAGTGGTAATAATATTAAGATATTTAAACCTGAAGGATTGAAATTATTCAGTCTCTCAGTCATAATTACAAAGTATTTTACTAAAGATGTCTACCGAGCCAAAGTTTTTATTGCAGTTGTCACAGATCCCACGCAAGGGTGCTCTAAGGCCAGCAGGGTGTTGCTTTTGGGGACTGCATATAGCTTTTGAAGACCAATTTGACGTGCAGGAAGGCTCAATATAATTTGTTCTATCAGTTACGGGCAGTTGTCCAAATTATTGCATATTTTACTCCGTGTTGTTCCGAGTATTTGCCTTCTATCGGCAAGTGTAAGGGTATAAGCTATGCGTAAGTCTCCCATTCCTTTCGAAGCGAAAGAAGCAGAAGAGGTCCCTTACATATATCACTTACATATATCACAATTGCATTCAGTATGTCACTTCCGCTGACGGGTATTTTCGCGTCAAACTGCCAACTATCAGTTTGATCCCGCGTTTTTTGGCAATAAATTATAGTATTTTTTTTTATTATCAATTAATCAATCAATCAATCGAAAGTCTTTATTAGTGTAGATATTTACATATACTTAGCAATCGACATTTTTTGCCTCTTCTCTACATTGGACCACTGTGGGAGTAGAGGGCGTAGAAACTCCCACAGATTGATTTTAAGATCTTTTTTAAAAATTGGTTGTGCTTAACTAATACAAATATTACAATATTAATTATTACAATTAATGAGCAGGAATAAATAATTACAAAATTATTAACAGCAAGGTCTGTGTTGAGGTACTGAGGTGTTGAGGTAACCCCATACAGTCACGTCATTTAAGTAATCTTGAACATTTCAATATCCCTTTTTCAACAAAGTCGCTTTAACATGGTTTTTAAATTGATCAAAAGATCTCCAGAGGTATCTTATTGTATTAGAATATGCACTGACCCTTGAAAGAATTACTAACCTTCGCGAGTCTAAACCGGGGCGCAACTAGTCTGTGACTATTTCTTAGGTAAACATTACAACTCTCGCTAAGTTTGGAAAATGTTGTAAGGTTCTTGCGTACATACATAATATTTTCGAAAATAAATTGACTAACTACAGTTAGTATATCAATTCAAAAAGCTCTCTTAAGGAGTCCGCGCATTTTAAATTATATTGCTTTATATTGCTCGATTAGGTATTTTCTGTAAAAAAAATTGTTTGAATATCCGCTGCCTTTCCCCACAACAAGATACCATAGGACATGACACTATGAAAGTAACTAAAATATACTAGCCTAGATGTAGCCACATCCATGTTTTGTCGGAATTAAGCTCGTCATGACTTGAAATGAAAACCAAAATAAAATAAATGAATGTTTTCTATTTAGTCATAGTTTCCTCACCTAACCTCACAGATCCTCAATACCGCCCGCGCCCTGGCCAGCTCCACCTCCCACTTGACATCGTCATGTCTGACCGTGGTCTCCAACACTTCCTGCAGGTACGGGAAGCATCGCACCTGTAAACACCTTACTATGACTCAGGTCTTAACCGGCGGTCTGTCGTTGATGTAGATCTGAGTCGAGTATTTTCAACCTTATAGATTGGAAATAGAGTCCAAAACCAATTCCTATATTTTTTGGGTTCGACGTCCGAGCTGTTACACGGAAAGCACGATAATATCGAGCAAAACCACGTAAAACACTACATAGATATTACAAGAGAGAAATATAACTTTTATTTAATTTTTCCCGTCTTTTAATATCTAATAATACCTTGGACACTTTACACACATTGATCTAGCCCCAAACTAGGATTCCCTGTACCTTGGATACTAGACAACGATACACCTACTTATAAAGATGAATATTATACTTATATAGATAAACAACCATGGCTAGGGTGCAAACATCCGTTCTCATCAAAAAAATATTTGCCCCCCCCGGGACTCGAACCCGGGACCCTTCGCTTCGTAGGCAGGGTCACTGCCGACTAGGCCATTCGGGCAGTCGCATCTATGTTGTGCAATTATTTCTAAAAAAAACTGAAATCAAAATCACTGCACCAAAATGACATTCTCTTGTTTTCTTGGGTGCCTGTTTTGTCACCGTTTAAGGGACAGTGCTATGCGTCATTCACCCTTTCCTTTTCTAAGCGAAACAAGGAGAAGATTGACACATAGTTTGTCACATACACGGTGACAAAAAAGTCACTCGTGCGCACCATGCCTTACTCCTGGTGTTGTAATAGATACACTAAAATCGGAGACATCGATTCGATAAGAAAAATACGTCGATTGGTTTGTTAGGGTAGTTTATTTAAATATAAATAAAAGCAGAAAATATAAATTTTCTGCTTTTCCTTATTTGTTTATTTACATTATTTTAAAGTCCATATTAATCTGACTATAGGTATCATTACAACGTCGTATCAAAAAGTTACGTTCCAACAGTTACCTGAATATAATTTATTTCGGAACGGGAAATAATCGAATAATCGTAATGAATGAATTGAGACTACAACACTTTTTTTACCATAAAGCGGCAACCCACCAACTGTTAATTTGGTCTAGTTATTTTTTTTCAGGGTTTAAGTATTTCTAATAATATGTCCTAGTCTTCACAAAATAAAAGGCCCGGTGACAGCGTCCGTGTCACTTACGTAATAAGGTTGAATTTAGTTTGGGCCACCAGGCCGCGTCTTCTGAAAAGCCCGTGGGGTACAACGCTGGGCCGCGTTGTGCCCCACGGGCTTATCAGAATTTTATACGGCATATGTTTAACTGATCACCAGATATAGTAAAATATGAACACAAAAAAAATACTTTTGACGACCAAAAATAGTAACTGAGCACCTAATTTTTTTCACCATTTTAATGTGAAATGATAACCTAAATAATAACATCTTACTATCCTATTTAAAGAAAATGTCTCCTAATTAATCAATGCTAACACATAAATAGTAAATGATCACCAAAATGTTACCACCATTTTAATGTGAAATAATTACCCAAATTACAACATCTTACCATCCTATTAAAGAAACTGTCTCCAAACTAATCATTGTTAACCCAAAAATAGTTAATGAGAGCCAAAATTTAACCACCATTTTTATGTTAAATGAAAACCAAATTATAACATCTTACTATCCTATTAAAGAAAATGTGTCCCAACTAATCATTGCTAACCCAAAAATAGTTAATAAGGGCCAAGATTTAATCACCATTTTTATGTTAATTGATAACCAAATTATAACATCTTACTATCCTATTAAAGAAATTGTCTCCCAACTAATCATTGCTAACCCAAAACTAACTCAGTCTCCCGCCCTCCACCCGGGCTCCCGCCAGAAACTTGCTTCTGTCTCCGCGGGCTTTTATATACACTCTAGGGGTAAGACAGACAAGACCACGTGGAAGTGGGGTACGCTGATTCGGGTTTTGGTATCTATTTTTACCTTTCGATCGCTATAAACAAGGAATCATTTAAGTTACTAGAAAATGTTTACTAACCTGATACCTCTTCATATTCCCTAAATTAAAACGGCTTGTGTTTAAACGATTACCAAAAACGCACCTATTTTACTACCAATAAATTCTATATGACTGCCAGAATGGATAAATGTCCACCAAATTGTGTTTGGATAAATGATCCTCAAACTTCTTTTTATGTTTTGTGTACTTAAGTTTATGTTTTAAGAATTTTTTGTTGTTCTTACATGTTCAACCTAACACGAAGGATAAAGGGGGCTTCGCTTCGCTCACCCCCTTTACCCTTCACCTAAGCTACCGCAGTATATGCCCTGATATTTTTTGCAACTTTGGTGTTCATTTATCCATTTAGGGAAGGAAAAAAATATTTTGGTGATCATTATATTTGTTGCCAATTAAAACTCCTGCAATTTCAACAATTCGTTTTATTATAATTTATGAAAAAAAAAAACATAAAAAGAGTAACTTTTAAACTCTTAAGAAGAATCAGTCTCCTGCAATAATTTACGTACTGCAAAATTATTGCTTTCTTAGCTTAAAACACACAAAAAAGTGTGTCCACTTGGCAACTAAAAATTATAATTATTTAAAACTATTTTGGAAGAATCAGTCTTCTTATGAGGTAAGCATTAATAACAGTTCAATCATATGAAGAATCAGTCTTCTGCACTGATTTACTGCACAATGAATGCTTTCTTAGATTTTCCTGGTCGTCCTCTTTTGCGTTTCATGCCAATCGGTCTTGCCTCTGAAGGTGGCAGGACATATGTATTTAAGCCGAATTGCTAATCCAACGAGATGCTTGCAAATATAATCTCGGAGAAAATTAGGGCAATGGCATGTGCCATCGAGCCAATTTTCTTTTTCTCTGGGCATTATTACTTCCCACTCGCTAAAATTTTGCTCTTTGTACTCGTCAAAAGTCTCCCATGGCTTTTCATAACTTGTACATTCCATATGTGAACCAGCTGGAATTCTGTAGGAACAATTTAGCTCGGTGTTATTCTTCAATGGCACTTGCTTCGACAGTTTCGCCCATTGGTAACTTTCTGTCCACGTCTTCAAAGACACTGTTGGCACGTGAGCAAAATGTCTTTCATTAATAATAACGTATTCATTTGACCAGTTCTTGACAATGTCAGAAGCAATTACCAAGAACCGTGCCAAAGGATGACGCTCACGAAGCGTGCCACCATCTTTTATTGTTTTATTAAAAGCTTCTAAAGCATTGTTTGTAGCAGGAGCCCCGGAGATGCGCCCAAATACCAGAAACGATTTCGTTTCATTTCATTAGTTTCCAAAGTATGTTATAAACTCCTTTTCGGATTTCCACTTGTCCAAGAATTTTTCGAAGGCTCGATCAAATATTTGTCGAAATAATAATATATCATCACATGACGCGTCAAACAGGAGATATATTGCGGCCGATCACTGAATGTCAGCCCGAACCTTCACTTGGTTACAACGATAGAACCGTTTTATTCCTTCTTCAGTCGAATGAACATTTCGTACAGCCCAGGTCTTTTCATTTTTGATGAATTCCTCTGCGCTCCGCACAGTCACAAATTTTCTTTCAAAAACCCAAGTTATAGCCTGCCCTCGAAATTTTTTCGCATGCTCTGTGATTTTATCACCCTCTTCATCCGAATCCGATGACGCACTCAACAACGGAGCACAAAAACTAGCTTGCGCTAAGTTTTCATTCGCCACCGCCATCGTAAATAATAAGTAATAACACACGCAACTGTAACAAATGCTCGCAAGCGACTGAACCTGGGGACCGGGTAGGGCGAGCACGGCGCGGCGCGGGCGGGGCGACGGAATGCTCGCAAGCGACTGAACCTGGGGACAGGGTCAGTGTTGCCGTTCTACAGAATTTTAAGTCGCTAGATATTCATAAAAATTCCGCTAGATATGCGATAAAATCTTTTCTGAAAATCCGCTAGATGTCCCTAGATTTTATCTGTTATATAAACCGCTGTTGCCTAAGTCTAATCTAGTTTTATACTTTTGTAATTCATGCAAACACCTTTTATTACACTAAAATGAATAAATAAATAATAATCTAACAAAACTATTAAATAATTAATGAGCAGGCAAAATAAGTGAAACATGTTTATAAAAAAAATCCAGTAACAAATAAAACACCTCATCCTTAATCTTTAAACAGTTAATTATTTAGGTAAGCATTAAATACTTTACAAAAAAACTGGATAATTAGCTAGGTACTTATACCTAAAATTCAAAATCAAGGAAGAAGTCATTTGGGTGTTCAATTATAATGTCAGCGGAAGATGAAGGCTCTCCAAGGTCTCCGCTTGCGTTTGATCTTCGTTTAGCTACTTCGTTAACAACTTCGTCCGGAAGATCATATGTAGAGCAATTTTTGTTTTTAATTCTGAATTCATTTCTGATTAGAAGAATATAATTTAGAGTTTTGTCAGAAACTGCATTGCGAAGTTTGTTTTTCACAATATTCATAGAGCTAAACACTCTTTCCACTTCTGCGTTTGAATGTGGCAATGATAATATAGCGATAGCAAAATCACGTAAATCCTGAAAGGTATTTATTCCTACTGCATTTTAATATGCAGCCACTTTTGCTCAAAAGCTAATAGGATCTCCATTTAGCGGACTCCAATCGACAAAGTAAATAATTTGCCATTGCTGCAAAATTTTGTCTATTTTTAAATTCCCATTTCCTTTGCAAGATCTAATATTGATGTGTTTTTCGATTGTTTTAGTGCCTCTTCCTCGCTCAATGAAGCAATTTTTTCTAGGGCTTCATAGTTAGTCGAAAGCCGTTTTTGTATTTCTTCTCCTAATTTACCATTACAATCAATACATCGTGATATTTCTGAAAAAAGTCGCCTAGCCTACAAAGACGCTAAAAGTCGCTAAATATTTATTTGTCGCTGAAACGAAAAAAAAAACCGCTAAACAGTCACGAAATCCCCTAGATCTAGCGACAAAGTCGCCAGAACGGCAACACTGGACAGGGTAGGGCGAGCGCGGCGCGGCGCGGGCGGGGCGACGGAGTTGAGCGGCAAGTACTTTATTTGGTAATATGCATACATTTTATGGCAATCATAGTGACATAATTAGGTAGACATATTGTAATAATTTGTTCGCTAAGATTAGGTGCTCAGTTACTAAATTTGGTAATCATTAACTAAATTTGGTCTTTAAATACATTTTACAGCAATCATAGTGGGTTATTTAGGTAGAAATATTGTATTAATTTGTTCGCTAAGATTAGGCGCTCAGTTACTAAATTTGGTAATCATTTACTAAATTTGATCTTTGAATACAATTTAACTGTGCAGTCGTTACTAAAACAGGTAGTACCATTGTAATGATAGAATTATTTTTTTGGTGTTCAGTACATTTTTTGGTAAGAAAGCTTGAGGGTATCAAAGTATTTTCTGGTGGTAATTATATTTGTTCCCATTTTAAACCGCCTGAAAAGCCAGAGCGTTATAGCGCGACGCTGCGTTGTACCACACGGGGTTTTCTAGCGGTCACATTGACATTCACCGTCTGAATAGCCCGTGGGGTACAGCGCCTGCGGCCTTGTGTCCCTCTGGCGTTTCATGAATTAGCTAGTAGTTAAAATACCGGAGCGCTACAACGCAACAACGCAGCTATGAACTTCCTGCAATTCAAAATTTATATAATACTTCTTAAAGATCAAGTTCGTTCAAGTTACGGCCGTTTTTCCAATCCTCAGACAATCTTTTTAGTGTATGTTATTGTTTATGTTAAGAATTTGACAGAATTTGTACCTGTGGAACGTGTGGAATAGAATGGAAAGAATCTGCTTGTGATGTTGCCCACGACACAGGGTATCCTAGTGTGTGGCCAGAAGCAATATATGTGCCTGTATATAAAATATAAATGTTTATTGATTGGTAAAATTTTGTATAACTAGTTAGGTACTTAGGCACTACGAAAAAACCGGTCATATGCGAGTCGGACTTTTACACATCGTACAAGAAAACGTAGTTGGGTAGATATCTAAGGCCCTATTCCAATAGATCCCTATTGAACCGATAAGCCCTATTGAACAGAAACACTTAAATAAATAAATTTTGTTTGTAAAATGACAAATGAATCTGTCACATGGAGCTTTATTGATTAGATAAGTTTTGTTGTAACAGGCCTTCAAAATAATAAAAGAAAAAGAAAAAAAACCGGCCAAATGCGAGTCGGGCTCGTGCACGAAGGGTTCCTATTATCTATAAAAACGGCAAAAAAAAAACAAAGTTTGTTGTATGGCAGCCCCCTTAAATATTTATTGTATTCTGTTTTTTAGTATTTGTTTTTATAGCGGCAACAGAAATATATCATCTGTGTAACTATCACGGTTCATGAGATACAACCTGGTGACAGATGGACGGACGGAAGGACAGCGGAGGCTTAGTAATAGGGTCGCGTTTGGCACCCTTCAGGTACGGAACCCTAAAGAGAGCTCCGTGGTCTAGTGTGTTCAAACCTATATCTCCTGCTTCGCACGCAGGAGATATAGGTTTGAATCCTGCTGCTGACCATGTACCAATGATACAAGTTTGTATATGTCACCGGAAGATAGCCAAAACCGTAAGTTGATAAACTAACGCGTTAGGTGATCAACTATCGACAGATAGTAAACCAGACCGACAGGGTTTAGAATTTACGATAATTTTGTTCTTACATGTCAACCTAACACAAAGACTATTCGGGGGCTTCGCTTCGCTCGCCCCCTCTAGTCTTCGCCTAAGCTACCGCAGTGTTTGCCTTGGTATTTCGTTTACAATATAAGTATGAACCAGTTCACTATTTTACGGTTTTAACCGTTAGTTGATCAATTTACGCGTCATATAGTAGGCAGTACGCTACAGTTAACTATCTGGCGATAGTTGACCAACTTACGAGAAAAAAACTTTAGTTTATCAACTTACGGTTTTTACTATCTTACGGTGACATATATTTATCTTAAGTACATTATCGGACGTTCTAACAGTGATGGAAAACATCGTGAGGAAACCTTCATTAACCCCATAGCTGCGGCGATGGGCTAGCCTCCTGTCATGCAAAATGGAGTAATGATAAACTGGTTAAAAGTGGGCACAATTGTGCCTCTGCCACCTCGTATGGGAAAAGGCGTAATGCTATGTTGTGTTGTGTTGTGTGAAAAGAAAATAATATCATGTCTGATCCAATCTTGGATTCGAAACTTGATCGTAGATTTTAGACGTTGTGATTGGCAGCGTTTGCGATGATAGTTGCGGCGAGGGGCTATTCGCATTTTACGTAAAATGGAGCAGTGAATCACATATACGGGAAAAGGCGTGAAGCTATGTTATGTTGTTAGGTAGGTAGGTATTTAGATAATGATGATTTGGTAGGGCCTATTAAAACATGTCGCTTTGTATGAGTCTCCCACCCTTACATTTATAAAATCTCGTTTACCTACCTACCTAGTTCATTATTTGGTGCAACCTATAGCAGCAACAGAAAAAGAACATTCTGTGAAAATTGCAAATCTCTACCTAGGTATAGATAATTACGAAAATGAACCTTGTATGATTGTTCGTAAGAGACACTTGTATTTGTTGTTTGTACTGTCATTTACGCGCCAAGTTATCGCAGTTTACCTCTAAAACATAAGAAATAGGTACAGGAAATAGGTAGAGCTATGTGAATAAAAACAAGTGACACGTACAAATAATAGTAAATTATAAGGCAGGTACAGATGCTTTCACATAACTTGACCCATGCGCAGTAGTACATTTTCGGGGCGCGCGGCATGAAGTGAGTCGGCGGGGCGGGCGTAACCATGGTAACGCGGCAACGCCATCCTTGTGCGCATGAGCTCAGTCCCTCTTCGTCCCGCGCTACCCTCGCACGCGCTGCTTGTGTCCTACAATACAGTCGCGCACAAAAGTTCGTCCCGAAAACCGTTCGAAGAAAATGCCGCGTCGACGGCCGGTTTTAAGGAGACAAGAGAGGAAGATTGTATTCGATGTCTTGACCTATTTTTCAAAAATCAACAACAAAACAGAAGCTCTAAAAAAAAGCAGCAGATGCTACGAAAAAATCAGTGTCTACAGTTAAAATAATCGTGAAAGAAGCTGAAAGTTCAGAATTTTTACCTGCATTTAGGACACCTGGAAAAAAGAGACCACGAGTAAAACCTGTCACTGGCATTGACTACTTCGAAAAAGGGGTGATAAAAAGATGCATTCACAATTTTCATAGGACTGAAAACGAATCGCCGACCCTTGGTAAACTTAGAACAAAAGAACTTTCTGACATAAATTTTCAAGGATCAGAAACAAGTCTCTGGCGCATCATAAAAGAGCTGGGTTTCAAGTGGAAAGCTACCGAGAATAATAAAAAAGTATTAATTGAAACTTCAGCCATAAGATTACTCAGAATAAATTACCTACGTAAAATAAAGCAATACCGTCAGCAAAATAGAACAATTATTTACACAGATGAGTCTTATGTACACTCTTCTCACACTAAACCGAAAGGTTGGACAGATGAGTCCTTTGGCGGTTTGAAAAAACCCATATCTAAGGGACAGCGGGTTCTCATCGTACATGCCGGATCGGAGGCAGGTTTCGTGCCTAACGCCTTGTTGACGTTTAAGTCAGGCATGAAATCTGGAGACTATCATGATGACATGAATTTCGAAAATTACGAAAAGTGGATCCGCAATCAACTTCTTCCAAACCTTCCCCCGAAGTCCGTTATAGTTGTAGATAATGCCTCGTATCACAATAAAGAACAGGAATTGGCGCCAAATTCAAATACGAAAAAATCTATCATGCAGGCATGGCTTGTGGAGAGAGGGATCTCATTCACTGCCGAAATGTTAAAGCCGGAACTATATGCATTGGTAAAAAAAAAAGATAGATTCAAAAAATATTCGATAGACAGAATTTTCAGCGAACAAGGTCATGATGTACTGCGCCTTCCCCCATATCATCCAGATTTGAACCCAATTGAAATGGCATGGGCAACTATAAAGGCTTACGTTGGTAGCAAAAATGTGCGATGGAACATATCCCATGTCATGGAGTTAGTGAAAGAAACAGTAGAGATGATGGGACCAACTGAGTGGCAAAAACTGTGCGACAAGGTAAAAAAAATAAGAATCATACGGCAAGAGCGACCGGATCATTGATGAAATGACGGACGAGTTTGTCATACAAGTCGGGAATTCAGACAGCAGTGATTTTGAATCGGATTTTTCGTCTGATTCTGATAGTGACTTAGAAGACGATTTCGCAACTCCTGGCCCAAGTTCTGCTCCCATACAACTCAGAAATTATGTGGAAGGTGTAATGCCAATGAGTGACAGTGATTAAGAATAGTGGCTCTGTGAGCTGTAGACCTCGCTAGCATGTTGGTGGAAAGCTGAACGTTTAACATAAATAATAATGAATGCACTTGGTTATTGGTAGGTCCATGTATGAAGTATCATAGTAGCCGCACACTTTCTTAACTACATTTTGCGGTTTAAAATACAATATATTGACTTTTCACTAAAATAATATAAAATATGTCACTCTCATAGTCTCCACATATCCTATCGATTAACGATGCTATAAAGTAAAATTTGTAAGTCTGTGTCTGTGATACATTCGTCTTGATGTCAAAGTCGAATTGTGAAATTTCGTTTTGACGTCTATTAATTAAGTCATAAGAGACTATTGAGTCTATTTGGAATAGGATATAAACATAACAAATAGTTATAGCAACTACACTGAATAACACTTTCATTACATTCCAAAGAAAGCAAAAAATAGACGGAATAATTTTTGAAGTTCGCGGGCACTCGCGTTAACACTTTTGTCTAACATTGAACCTGCGCAGACAGCCGCCATTGAGGGTCAAGTTACGTAAAAGCATCTGTACCTAACTTGTTGATAAGTGCATGTTGACACACATATTCTTTTCTGAAAACGTATCGTTTTGGGTTAGAATATCGCCTCTTCGTTATCCAGTTGGTGTGGGTATTGGTAGATAATATTTTAATCAACTTATCACACTGTTCTTCGAAGCACTCGCTTTTCGGTTTCCACCACAACTCGCACGAGAAATTTTGTCCTCCACTATTGTTATTGTCGAATCTTACTAACTCAAAATCCTCATCCGAGAATAAGAACAAGTTTTTTATTGTTTCGCACATCTTTATAACGATACTGTACTGACAATAACTAACTGCATAAAAAACGACCACAAATCACCGCTGAGAAGATGTGACCTTGCAACGCACGTGATTACCAAAATAATATTGGATCTTTTTTTTCCACTCATCAATTTGGTACTCAGTGCTGTGTTTCACGTCTAGCGAATGCGTCGCGCCGCACGCGCTTGGTGCGCTAATCCGCTTTCTCTTTCACGCCTAGCGCATGCATGGGTCGCGCAGGTCGCAAGCATTGTACCCAACGGGCTATTCAGGCGATAAAATTTAATTTAAAACTTCACTCATCTGGCCCACTAAGCATGTCGATAAAAATCTATAATAATTTACCTGAATATATATTAAATGAAACTAAAGAGAACAAATTCACAAAATCACTTAAGCAATTGCTGATTACAAAGCGCTATTACAATATTAACGAGTTCCTAAATGATAAACAATAACCAATAAAATAAGAATTAAATAATATATAATAAACTACTATAATATAAAATTTTATACAATATTAAATAATATTTTAATAGAATTTTAATTAATAACAAACTAAACCTAACAATTATATAATAATTCAGCAGTTAATAATTTCTTGTTTCTCATACTTAAAAATATATATATATATATATATAAAATATAATATAATAATGTAATAAGTATAGTAAATAATAAAATATAATAAGAAAATAATATTTAACCATCACAAATGTTAGTTGTAAGCTAGTTATTAAGACATTGTAGTGCCCTTACAGGGTTCATTGTTGGATAAAATTTTGTTAAAATATACCACAATGACACAATAAATATATGTCAATGTGACCGCTAGAAAACCCCGTGTGGTACAACGCAGCGTCGCGATGTTTCGCTCTGGCTTTTCAGGCGGTTTAAAATTCTGAAAAGCCCGTGGGGCACAACGCGGCTCAGCGTTGAGCCGAACGTGGCGGCTTTTCAGAAGAGGCCACCGGGCCTTTTATTTTGCGAAGACTGTAGTGATGGTAAACTGACCTGAACTTCGACCAGGCTGCAGTAGAGTGATATTAGCAGCGAGTGCGGCAGCGACTTCGAACTGCGAAGCTTGTTTAGTACCGCCACGATTGTCGGGACATTCTCCTGAAACAACAAAATAGCGTCACCCGTTTTTTCATACGGGGTGGCAGAGGCACATTGCAACCACGTTGAGCCAGTTACTCAATACTCCATTTTGCTTGACAGGGGTTAGCCCACCACCGCGACTATGGAGATATGAAGGTTATTTACCAATTTTTACCACCACCATTTGAACATCTTCGTATATATTTGTTATACATGACGTAATGAGGCTTAGAGTTCTGTCAGTTGATGGGCTAGCAACTGATAATATTTAGACTATATTAAATTCTCGTAATGCTGCAAGTAGAGCTTACCTTGGTCTTCGCCATCAAAGGCAAAGCCCTCAAACACTCCAGCTTCGTACTAGGACTCTTCTCATTCGCTATCTTATAAAGCAGAATGGGCAACAATGTCACTGTCAAATCCTTTTTAACATCCACCAAACGAAGCAAAATCTTCAGCGCCCTCATAGAAATATCTCCCAATTGACTATTATTTTCCATAACTATACCGATCAAAAATGATACCAAATCCAATTGCACAACTCCGTCTACCTTCTCTAGGGTGTCAAACCAACTTCTCAATTTATCTGGATTATCTCTTACACGTTCCCAGGTTTTGAATAACGTGAAGTTGGTCACAAGTCGCAAATCTGTGTGCATTAGAGACTGGAAGATTTTGTTTGAAGCTAAGTTCGGCATGTTGAGGCGTGGATCATCTTTTGTGTTGTTTCGGTATGCCTCCAGGATTTTTGCTGCTACTTTCAAGGCGTTGATGGTGAGAGACGAGGGGAGATGGATCCACTGTAGTGATAAACCTACGAACATGTTCAGGGGTAGCGATGAGTAGTCGTATTTCATGATGATGTTGAGGCCTGGAATACAGAATTATTATTTTACAGCTACAAGGTTTTTAGAGGTGTTGTAGTTTTAAGTTCTTTTGGCGTGTAGATCTGAGTGACTAATTATGAGCATCTTGACCGCTATTTATAATAATCGTGGGCAGGGAGAACGCAGCGACTGGCATGTGATAGGGAATTGTACCAATTATTAGAATCGACACACTGTAATACGCTATTGGACTGGCAATTAAAATAGATAGGTACTTTTAGTGAACTGTCAAACCAGAAGTATTATAGCTTAGTAAATAAATGCTTCGGAACTTTGTTTCGAATAGTTATGAGACAAATGAAAGCTGTTAACATGATCCAGAACTTTGATTCTATACACTTTTTAGCTATCCCCAATCGATGTCTAGGATTATGAGCTCCGAACTTTTCATCGGTAGATTACGAATTAGAATATGTAAAACAAAAGTTGCTTTTTTTTTGGGAGCTCATATCGTAGACAACGATTGGGAACAGGTAAAAAGTGTATGCAACAAAGTTGTAGAGAATTTTATCAGCTTCCATTATGTGGTACAACAAAATTTCCTGTGACGCGTCATTTTCAAGAGAGCCCCCCCCCCTCCCCCCTCTAGGGCTCGCTCAGAGTGGTCAGGACGTTTAACTAGTCCAAACAAAGTTCCGAAGTCAAACTTTCTACTTTAGAATGTTCCATCTAGCATCGTTCGTTGACTATTCTATTAGTCAAATGCTGCTTTTTACACAAAATTGAGTTTATTAAATACGACTAATGGAAATAAACAAATCCGATATTATGTTAGCTTTTTGTACAAATTGTTTCAACTTCAGACACGTTTCTAGATTTATTGGATTACCTTGTCCAATACAGAATTGTATGTATTATATGAAAAACGGATGAACCGATTTCGATTAACTTTATTTTTTTGAAATGTGACTTGACGCCTATTAAACTTACAAAGATTAAACAGCTCATGCAGATGCGCAGCGCAGGAGCCGCTAAGGTTGTCTGCTAGCAGGGAGAGGGTGAGGCCAGCCCCCCATCGCAGTTCCGGCGCGTCGGTTGCTAGGCAACGCTCCATAAGGCTGTAGCAGGCGCGCGGATCGCGGCTGTTGGTGCGATAAGAACGTAAACATTTATTTTGGATCCACACACATTGGTTTTGGATCTACACTTTAACTGGTGACAAGGGGTCTTACAGGCCCAGCGGCGTCAGTAAAACAACATTTTGGCACCTTCTCCGGGTTTCCTTGGGCTCATCACCTGAGTAGCTTCGAGTTTACTTACGTCCATGCCGTAGAAGGGGATAGCTGTGTCGGACAGGCTCAAATCGGTAAGCTACATTGGCGTAAAGTTCGGCAGGGGTCTCTCAGACCCCATGTCACCACTTACGTAATTTTTAACGTGATTTTGTTGTATTGTTTTTTCACATTTTTAACCGAGAAAAATCAAAACTCCAGGAAAGCAGGAGCCAGTTGTCTTCCTCGATAAAAGCGCCAATCAAATTACCAGTTTGAATCGTGTCCGAAACGTGTGTGCTTGCAGTGTGCAAAAAAAATATGCCCAGACTGCATATAAAAATTGGCAAAGTTCGACCATTGTCAATTTCGTGAAAATACATTTTTGATTTTAGTTGTTTTTTTTTCTTAAATCATTATTACTTCAATATTATAGAAAAAAGTGTTTTTTTGTCAAAATATGTTGAATAATTTTTTGCTTATGTAATTTGTGATCTCATCTCCAGTTTTTTGATTGTTAAGACGACATACATTAAAATTACAAGATCATAACAAAAAAATATATTCAGAGTATAGTTATTTGTTTTATTTTATCCATTTATATATGATAACACAGTTTTTACATACTATGGCTAGCTACCACACTTAATTTCTATGATTTATACTAGATACCGCAGTGGGCCTCTCAGTCCCCTCGTCACCAGTTACGTTACACAAAAACCATGTCACCAGTCAAAGGTTAATACCCCCTGCCTGATCAACATTGCGTCACGCTTATTCACGTACGGGTTGGCAGAGGCACAGATGTATCCGTGTTTAGTCAGTTTTTAATATTATATTTTTCGTGTCAAGAGGCTAGCCCATCGCCGCAGCTATGGAGATTGAAGGTTTCCTCACGAAGTTTTCCATCACCATGATAATAAATGTAATAAACGGTAATAAATTGTAATAATATCTGGATTCGAAACCATCTCCTGCGTGAGAACCAAGCCTGAAACCATTTGACACACAGCTCGTTTTATATATGTATAACAGGTATAAATATTATATACAAGGTGACATTATATAGCTGACCATATTTTGGCGAATGATAGTACCCATTATTATGAACAACTTTCCCCAAGAAACATATGGTCGCAAATGGAAAAATATATTTGTCCCTTAGTACATTGACCCGATCAGCTGATTACAAATTACTATGGGGGACCCAACATTTTTTTTTCGTTTGCGACCAAATGTTTCTTGGGGAAAGTTGTTCATAATGACGGATACCATCATTCCCTAAAATATGGTCAGCTAAATAAATGTCACCATGTATATATTTATATTTAATATCAAGAAGAGCTCTGGTCTGGTGGTATCAGGTTTGCTTCTCACGCAGGAGATGTGGGTTCAAATCCGGTGCTGGTCATGTACCAACGAGATAAGTAGCTAATTTATCGTCAAAGCTATTGGGAGGCAAAGTAATTTTTGAATTTGTGTTGTCTTAACAGGATAAATAATCACTTTCACTACATTCTTAGTGAAAGAGATCTTGAAACGCGGACCAAATTAAAAAATAAGTTTGAGCCAAACTATATTTTTTTAATAGCGTTTTCAGCACACGGTGAATAATACTACGTTCTGCTTCTCAGTTCCAACCAGTAAACAGATAGATTTCGCAATGCCGACCAATTAAAAATAATGTAAAGAACGCGCTAAATGGATTCCGCCTTTGTTGTACAATTTCGTTTGCTGATATTAACCAAAAAAATAGTTAAGTCCTTCACATAGTTTTCACGGGATTATGTAGGCATCCTTGCATCTCATTTTTGCGCCTGTTTAAATACTATCTGCAGTTAAAACTCTAATTTTCACTAAATGTATACTTGAGGTCATAGCAAGTGAAAAAAAGAGAGAAAAAGCGAAAGCATTTTCGGGAAATATGTAGTTGGTCTGTTAACTTCTGACGATAATTGTTATTGTTACCAATTGAATGTAAATAAATACTATTTTTAATTATAACTTGTCTAGTATTATTCTATTCATATTTTAATTTACTCATATATTCATAGAGGGTGATAAAAAGTAGTCTCCACCTCAGGAGTAAAACTATTTTAGCAGATCGATGTACTTTGAATCCCTCACCATTCTCAGGATTCAACTTAAAAATCCCTCGCTACTCTCGGGATTCAACTACAAAATTCTTCGCTCCACTCTGGATTTAAAAACACTCTCACCTGAAAAGTAGTTCTTTACTCAAACACGATCCACTATTCTTAAGTACGAACATTGTCGGACGTTCCGTGTTTCGGATGCTATGTTAAGCAGTAGGCCTCGGCTACTGTCGCTACTAAGTAGTAGTCAGAAAACTCCCATCAACCCGCACTGAGCCAGCGTGGTGGAGTACGGATCAATCTTACTCGTATCCGGGTAACGGCCTGTGCCCCTCGGTGGGGACATTAATGGGCTACATTTATTAATATAACGGAAAAGAGGCTTTAGCGCTGATTCAAAAGGCCAAGTCAAAATTTTACTGAAACTCTAAATCAAGCTGCCACTGTCTTTCTTTCCGGGATACTGCAGTATTTATATGTATTTAAAGTTACCCATAGAAGACACGTAATAATGTTAAGAAAGCGAGAGATGTTAACAATATAAAAGTGGAGATCCCTAGTCTCTGCTTACCCCGATTCTGGGAAAGGCGCGTGAGGATGTATGTAACTTACCCATTAGCGATCATCTGGTTGGACAACACAGCGAGCACAGGCAGTATCGCCGTAGCATACTCCTGCTGTCGCTGGTATAGCGCTATCTCTGTCACCGCGGCGTACGCGGCGAAACACGACTCAGTGAGTTTGGGGTTTGACGTCTGTGGTAGGCAAAAAAAGTGATACATTTCCAATTCACGGTAATGACTTGGACTGAATAGTCACGAGCGCAGTTGCCTATCGGACGCTGCTAAAGTCATCTGACACCAATAATAATAATAAAAATAAGGACCCCCTTGACGTGGTGGGGGGGCTTACGGGGAAAGAACTAATATGTAATGTCTGGACATCTTGACTCTAAACCCTTTTTATAAAGAGATACTATACACCATTATACCTACTTTCAGGTTCCACATCTGCGCAGCACGGACTGTGTATGGATAATGACCGCTTTAGGGTCTTAAATAAAAGCCAAATTAACTTGATAGTTATATTGTACTTTCAATCAACATAGTAATTCTCTCTCGTCTGGTCATTGTAACACACTTATCTTATATTCTACGACAAAACAAACGCTTGCGCGAGGCAGCCGACATACGGCGCCATCTAGTGACAATTTGAGGCAATCTCCAAATTAGACATACCGCCCACCAAGGACAGAATGTCCTTTCTAACCGCCCACCATAGTAACATTGATATAGGCGAGGGCTACAACAATTTGAACTCTTAAAACTAAAATTACACACAATTGTAATTATGTAAATACATTTTCAGCTAACTAATATATACTTCTAGAAACACTAAACTATACATTTATTGGTAATATACAAAGCTTTGAGGTTGGACGTTTAATGGTTGAATTTTTATATTTCAATGACACTACTCTAGTTAACCCATCCAAACCAGGGTGTTTAGCTACGATCCTACCAAAAAGCCATTTACTAGGAGGTAAGTCATCCTCCTTCACCAAAACAATGTCCCCGACTTCAGGTTCCGGTGTCTTAAAAGCCCATTTGTAACGGTGCATGAGGTGAGTCAAATATTCGTTAGACCACCTGCGCCAAAAGTTCTGTAACATTCCCTGAGTGACCTGCCATCTTTTCAAACTCGTAACGTTGGAGTTTTCATAATTTGCTTCAGGGACCATCACTAGTGGCTCTCCCACAAGAAAATGTCCAGGAGTCAACGGGATAGCGTTCCCTGGATCATTATTGATTACTGACAATGGTCTTGAATTGAGACATGCTTCAACTTGACTCAATAGTGTACTCATCTCTTCGTACGTCAATGTGGACTCGCCAATTACTCGTTTTATATGATATTTGGTCGATTTTATGCCAGATTCCCATAATCCACCAAAACTGGGGGCTCGAGGGGGAATAAAATGCCAGTTGGTTCCATTGACAGCTAAACTATCAGCTATCTCTTGTACCATCGTTGATCTCTCCGCTTCAAACAGAGCTTTGAGCTCCTTTGAGGCTCCTACAAAATTCGTGCCATTGTCGCTATACAAGTCAGCACAATGGCCGCGTCTAGCCACAAATCGTTTAAATGATTCTAAAAATCCTCTAGATGTGAGTTCACTCACAACTTCAATGTGTACAGCCTTTGTGACCATACACACAAACAAACATATATATCCTTTATAACTTCTATGGCCTCTGCCTTTAGAGGTTCTCAGCATAATTGGTCCTGCATAATCTACACCGCTACTTAAGAACGCCCTAGCCGGTGTAACTCGGACTGAAGGTAAGGATCCCATAAGTTGGGTTTGTATCTTTGCCTTGTGCCGCACGCAAATCACACATTTACGAACATGATGTTTCACCAGATTCTTTGCTCCTACTAAAAAGTACGCTGATCGGATGAAATTTAGCATTAATTGTGCATCCCCATGCAACGTTTTCTTGTGCGCATTGTCAACTACTAAATCCGAAAAGTGCGACTTGTGCGGCAGCAGGATTGGTTGCTTAACATTCTCGGATTCTTGAGACTGAGATATTCTCCCGTTTGCTCTTAGCAATCCCTTATCGTCGATGAAAGGGTTCAAACTTAACAGTTTCGACGATTTGGATTTGACCTGTCCGTAAGTTTTTATTTCTTTTATTTCTGATTTGAACTCTGCCGCTTGAACTAATCTACTACAAATCAATAGCGCTTCATCCAACTCCCACTTATGTAAATACTTTACACATTGACCTTTATCCAAAATTTGCTTTTTAGTGACGAATCTTCTACAATATGCTACCACACGAATTAGCTTCTTTAGTGAAGAATACTTGTCCACAATCGACTCCTCTACCGTAGCAACATGAATCTTCAACGACTGTTCCTCGTGCGTCTCGTTGTTCTTTAATTTTTTAAATGAAATGTTTTTCTCCCATAGAAACCTTGGACCAAATTTCCATAAATCTAACTCAACTAGCTCTGATGGCCGAATTCCGCGTGACGCACAATCAGCTGGATTTTCCTTCGTCGAGACATGCGACCACTGTGATGATTCTAATGTGGAATGGATTTCGGAAATTCTATTGGCCACAAATGTCTTCCAGTTATTTGGATGTTTATTCAACCAAGCCAGCACCACCATCGAATCCGTCCATGCTCTTACATTGCTGATTGGAATGTTCAGCACCTTGGCAATCTCTACCAGCAGCTTGGCTAGTAGAACCGCGCCACAGAGTTCCAAGCGTGGAATACTGACTTGCCGGACGGGTGATACTCTGGTTTTTGCGCCAACGAGAACGACATGAATTTCTCCTGATGAACTGACTACACGCAGGTATACTACAGCCGAATAAGCAACATTGGATGCATCGGAGAAGCCATGTAACTCCACCAGTACATCATCTTCCTTGGTGAACAGCCACCTAGGAATACTAAAATCTGTTAGTTGACCTAACTCATTACGGTAAGTATACCAATCCTCTAAAATACTGGTTGGTGGTTCTTCGTCCCAACCAGTCCCCGCTATCCACAGTCGCTGTATAAAGATTTTTGCTTTTATTACGCATGGTGCTATCCACCCCAGTGGGTCAAATAGCCTTGCAACATCTGATATTATTTTCCTTTTTGTTACAGGTGCAGACAACGAAGGCAGTTTTACCGAGTATTGGAATTCGTCGCGTGTTCTGTTCCAGGTAAGTCCTAAAATCTTTACAATATTCTCTTGTTTACATTCTAAGTTTTTGTGCTCTTTCTTTTCTTCAATTTTGATTTCCCCTGTTTGATCTATTATTTCCAGTAACTCATCTTTATTACTCGACCATTTTTGCAAAATGAATCCACCTTCCTTTAATAGTGAATCCATTTCCTTATATAACACTATTCCTTCTTCTATGGTTTGACAACCAGACATCAAATCATCCATGTAAAACTCTGTTGCTACTCGTTCTGCTGCGATTGGATACTTTTCTTTGTGATCTATAGCAACTTGGTTTAGAGCTTTCACGGCTAAGTACGGAGCTGAAGCTGTACCGAAGGTAACGGTGAGCAGTTTGTAATCCTTTATTAGATCATCTGGATTATTTCTCCAAACGATACGTTGATAATCGCAATCTTCTTCTGCTACCTTTACCATTCGGTACATCTTAACAACGTCCGCTGTTAAACATACCGGATGCTTCCTCCATCCCATGATCAAATGGCGCAAATCTGGCTGCAATGTGGGTCCAACCATCAAGGTGTCATTGAGTGATACCCCGTTTTCATTTTTGCAGGATGCGTCAAAAACTACCCTGACTTTGGTGGTGCACTTGTCGTCCCTAACAACTGCATGGTGTGGTAAGTAGACCGCTTTTTCTTTATTTAGGTCCAATTCTGATACTGACACCATGTGACCTAGCTTTAAATACTCATTTATAACTTCCGTGTACCTATCTTTTAGTAGTTTATCTTTAGTGAACTTTCTTTCTAGTGACCTTAATCTCTTTATTGCAATTTCACGTGATTCTCCTTGTTTACAGGACGGTTCCTCATCGCGAAACGGCAATTTCACCACGTACCTACCATTCTCGTCTCTACGTGTTGTGGTTGTGAAGATGTCTTCGCATCTTTGTTCTTCTTTTGATAGAATTGGTGTTCTCAATAAAGGCTCGTTTTCCAATTCCCAAAATCTTTTAATGACCTCATTTTCATCTACTTGCGCATGCAAGACTGATATTTTGTTTCCTATACCTGCGTTGCCCGTAGATCCAGACAATATCCATCCCAGAGAAGTGCACTGAGCTACTGGGGACCCTGCGGGCCCTCTCACTACACCCTCCTTTATAATCTGGCTATAGACCTCCGCCCCCAACAAAATGTCTATTTTATTGGGTGAATTGAACTCTGGATCAGCCAAGCACAAATGCTGCAATTGATTCCAGTCCGGCACCACTACCTCTCTCTCAGGTAGTAATGTTGTTATTTTTGTAAGCACAAAACATTTGATCTTCAATTTAAAGTTCGGATCCGTTAATGACTGGATATCTAACGTCACCGCTGAACTTGATCTCATCGACTGCTGATCTCCGCCTACTCCGGAAATTGACAGGTTGGCATGTGTTTTACTCAGGCTCAACCCTTGAACTGTGGCCTCCGTTACAAATGAGGCTTGCGAACCCTGATCTAACAACGCTCTAAATGGCCGGTACTGACCTGTTTTTGATTGTACACTCACAAGTGCTGTGGGCAACAAAACTTGACTACCTGACTTTCCTTTAGAAAAACAGGTCAGAACCGGTGTGGTCTCATTCGTGGAACGGCTAGTTCCCGCCCCACTAACAGTTTCTTCATTCGGAACTGAATTGACTGTTTGAACTGAACTACTCGTATTAACATTTGAAGCCGGCTCACTCCTCGGATGAAGTAGGGAGTGATGCTTCCTTCTACAAATTCTACAAGTGGTGGTTTTTTGGCAAAATCTAACCGAGTGGTTCGCCCCTAAGCAGTTGTAACACATTCGGTTATTCGTAACAAAGGCATGACGTGCAGCATAATCTTCGTTTGCAAATTTTTTACAGAAGCACAATTTATGACCTTCAGTACAAAACTCACAGGCTACTGTAGCCGCATTTGTAACATGCAGTACCTTTGGCTTACTCACACTACCACCACTTGATGGTTTTACGCTAGAACTTGATACCTTCATTACACTTTTTGGCTCAATAAACTCGAGTGCTCTATATCTGCCAGTTAAAAACTCCTTGAACTGCCCAAACGTGGGTAATGAGTCCGAAGACAAATTCGATGTTACATTCAATTCCCACTGCTTTCGTGACTCTGAATCCAACTTGAGCGAAAGCAGATGGATAACAATTATATCCCATGTTGATACATCAATGCCTAAATTGCTTAACGCACTCAAACAATCCGATGACGTATCCATTAATTCTTTTAAACATCCTGCTGACTCAGCAGTTATATTCCGCTGACTAAGTAAACGCTTTAGTATACAATGTGACAGGTACTTCTTATTGCTATAACGTTCCTCTAACTGTTTCCAACACTGATGATAATTTGCGTCAGTCACAGGTGTGTATCTAATCAGTTGTTCTGCTTCTCCAGTCAAGTAACCTTTAAGATATTGTAACTTTTGTACGTTATCTAAGGCATTATTATTGTGTATCATAGATACGAACAAATCTCGAAAAGTTATCCATTCCGTATATTTGCCTGAAAATGTTGGAATAGTTATCTTCGGTAACTTGACTTGAGATGATTTTGTGTTAGAGCTATCATTGCTTACGTTTACACTTGAACTAGGCTGGACCCTAAAACAACTTAAAATCTTTTTCAACTCACACTTGTAATTGGTGAACAGCTCCTCTGTTTCATCATATATATCAGATGTTGTGTAGGTCTCAGCCTTTAATAATTTAGAATCTGCTGTTTGCAGTAACTCTTTATGTCCCTGTCTAAAATCACTCCACAACTGATCTAATGATTCCAATCTATTTTCGACATAATCTTTAGTAATGCGTTCCTTAGGAGACTTTTTAAAGTTACTTCTTGCCTTAGTTATACGTTCTGACAAGTCTTGTTGATAACTAATTAAAGACTCCATGTTGTAACAAATAATTTAGTAAATCCAACAACCAAATAATTGCTTACAAGTATACACTTTATAACTAATTCAATCCTAAAGAAAATCACAAGTGTCGAAAGTAAATTCTTGAAAATATTACAAGTTCTAACAACTAATTGAGACTTAGGCGAAATCCGGCATGGATTCCCCGTACCTCCGTTTTTCTCTTAATTTTTCTAAGTCCTAAATCTAATGTATGTAATAAATTCACTAAGTTCTGAACTGCTTTGCTATAAGGTTGAAAATGTCTAACTGTCTTGATGAATTTCCACAAGTTTTGAACTCCTTTATAAGGTTGAACTTCCACGAACCAAATAATATAAATGTACTCACGATTTGCACTTGACCACCTCACTCACTTCTCGTACCAACCGATAACCACTCGATCTGCTGTTGTGACGTGCTCGCTGTCTCCCTCTCCGCTGTCCTGCTCCTGGCGGTGGTACACACCGCCTGTGATTTCAGCTTGGCTCTGCTAGTCGCTACTTCGCTGCAATCACTGTACTCAAGTCGTATCCCTCTGAACAGCGATCCACTGATACTATGGGAACGATGCGAAGAGTAGCTCACACGTACTGAGCTACGGAACTCTTAATTCCTCAAAAACTAAAACTTTTCGGTTCGAAGGACCATGGATAATGACCGCTTTAGGGTCTTAAATAAAAGCCAAATTAACTTGATAGTTATATTGTACTTTCAATCAACATAGTAATTCTCTCTCGTCTGGTCATTGTAACACACTTATCTTATATTCTACGACAAAACAAAAGCTTGCGCGAGGCAGCCGACATACGGCGCCATCTAGTGACAATTTGAGGCAATCTCCAAATTAGACAGTGTACCTTATATACCAAAACAAAAATGTTCCAGAACTTTGCTACCATAATTGAGTACATAAACACAGATTCTCCCGAAATATGTTTCTTATAACACAAATTTCATACACATACAAACAATAATTTACTGCGCTGCTCATACAGCGGCTACATGCAATAGTGCGAAAATCCGAACAGAACAATCAAGCACGATACAATCCGATAGAATGCCGGCATGGCAAAGAAGACTACAGAAAAAAATAGATTCATTACGAAAAGACATCCCTTAACCAAATTAAGGGATAAAAGACTATTGGACAACGTAGGCGCAACTGAGATAAAGATAAAGATAAAGATAAAGATAAAGAATCATTTATTCAGGAACAGAGGTAATATGTAGATCTAATCAATGACATTGAGTGATGGGTCTCTATGCTCTGCCATGGGAGGGCATATGAATATTATTTACATTATAAGTATTAATTACATTATAAACATTAAAAATTAGCGTAGAATTACTAATTACCTACATATATGACTATATTAGGCATCTGGCATATAATACATTGTCGCCATCTTTATAAAACATCACTGAGGTATTCATCGACACTGTAATAAACCTTGTTTGTTAGAAGACCCTTTATTTTCTTTTTAAATGTGTGTATATTTTGTATTTCTTTTACAGACTGTGGGAGTTTGTTATATATTCTAATAGCCATGACAAATATACTTTTATTAAAATAGGCTGACTTGTGGCACTCCATTTTGAGCATCATATGGTGACGCCTGCTTTTGACATTTTGAAAAAGATGCATATTACTTTTGACAAAAACCAAGGTTTCGTATATGTAAATAGACGGCATCGTAAGAATGTTGAGACTCTTGAAGTAGGGTTTACAACTGTCAGTTTGGACCAGCTTGCACATAGCCCTCAAACATTTCTTCTGCGCTTTAAAAATAGTCTCTCTACCCGTCGCATTTCCCCAGAAGATTATACCGTAGCGCACGGAAGACTCTACAAAACCATGATACGAGACAAGTACAGCATCAGTGTTCACAATTTTTGTAAGCATGTGTAACGCATACGCATATTGATTTAGCTTCTTTTGCAAGTGTTCGATGTGTGTCTTCCACGACATGTTGGAATCAATATGGAGACCTAAGAATTTTGTTGTCTCTGTGCATTCAATTTGCTCATTCAAGTATTTAATATTCAATGCGTATTGCTGTCCGTGCCCTAGCCTATATTTCATTAGTTTAGTTTTTCCCAGATTAATTAAAAGATTGTTTTTTGTTAGCCATTCAATTATATGTGTTAAATTATTATTAATGTCATTTTCATATATGTCTAAGTTAATTAAATTATTACCGATAAATGTCACTGTGCTGTCGTCAGCAAATAAAACTATTGGATGATTTATAGCTTTTGGGATGTCATTTATATATAAAATAAACAGTAAAGGTCCTAATAAGGATCCCTGTGGAACACCATACTTAATTTCCTTTACGTCAGAAGAATACACTTGATCTGTTTTTGTCTTAGGGCAGATTTTGTTTATTTGTGTCAATTGTGACCGGTTACTCAAGTATGATACTAGTAGACTAAGAACATTCCCTCTTATTCCGTAACTATTTAATTTTTGAGCTAAGATTTTGTGATCGACATAGTCAAATGCTTTTGTGAGGTCCATAAATATCGATGACACTCTTTTGCCGTTATCTAGGTTTTTCATTATCGTGGTTAAAAAATCGAAGACAGCCATATTAATGTTCTTATTTCTTCTAAATCCCTTCTGTTCATCCGCAAGTATATTATTAAGTTCTAAATATCTGTATAATTTTTCATATATTGCTTTTTCAATTATTTTGGAAAATATTGGGATAAGAGCCACTGGTCTGTAACAATTAATATGTTCCTTGTTATCTTTTTTGAAGAGTGGTCTGACGATAGAAGTTTTCAAACGATCCGGAAAAATACCATGTTCGATGCAGATATTTATTATGTAGCATAACATCGGGCAGATAATATCAGCAACATATTTTATAACTTTTGTCAAAACTTCATCGTTTCCTGTACTGTTAGTGTTCTTCAACGATAGTGTTAGTCGATAAACGTCAGCTGGAGTTGACGGTGACATAAACATAGATTTATAAGAATTATTTAATTGAATTGATTGATTATATGTCAAAGCTGGATTATTATTATTAGTATTATTAGCAGTAATGTCACAAAGAGGTTTAACTTGGTCAATAAAATTATTATTAAAAGCTTGGGCTATTTCTGTCGGGTTTGTTAACAAATTTCCATTGACTTTTATGCAATTAATACTCTCTTTGGTTATGTGATTCTTTGTGTTGTTTATAATTTTCCAAACCGCTTGGCTTTTGTTTGACGATGTTTTGATGTAGTAGTCATTTTGCGCCTTTTGTGTCGAAACTATCACTCTCTTCAGGCGTTTGGAGTACTGCTTAAAAAGTTGTTTGTTGGTAGAGCTTGGATTTAATCTATAGTCCCACAGTAGTTTTCTTTTCCTTTTGCAACATCGTTTTATGCCTTTTGATATCCATTTTGTTTTTTTAGTTATTATATTCACTTTGATTCTATTTAAAGGGAAACATAGTGAGTACAGAAGCGTGAAAGCATCATGGAAACAATTAAATGCTTCATTGGGTTTAGTGCTGTCGTATACATCACTAAAAGTAAGCTAACCTAGGTAGTTTCGAAATTTTTGCATGTTTACCTCGCTTACATCACGTCGCATGATAAAATAGTGTGTCAGCGAGAAAAACTTTTTTACGGGTAACGCAATTATTTGCGCTGTGTGGTCAGATAGTGCTAACTCCACAATTTCACCCTTGCAACCATGCACGTTATGTAAGAAATTGTCGAGACATGTGCGACTGCTTAGGCGAGTTGGTTCATTAAATAAACTCTTTAAGTTATGTTACTTAGTAAATCCACAAATTTTCTTTTTGCAACGGTGTTACTAAGCATGTCGATATTGAAATCACCACCTATAACGACCTTTTTATTTTTATAGCAAACTAGTTGCAGTATTTCTTCTAATTTGGTGAAAAATGATTCTAATTTTTCACTCTTATTTGTTTGGGGTGGTACTCTATACATACACATAACAATAATTTTATGTTCGATAAGCTCAATTGCACAGCATTCGATTAAGTTTGCGATATTAATATTTTTAATTTCATTGATGACTTTGTATTTATGATTTCTTCTAACAAGGATGCACGACCCTCCATTTCTATTTTTTCTTGCGTATTGAGAAGCTAAAGTAAAGTTTGGTATACACAATTAAGATTCGTCAGTTTTTACCATGTTGTGTTCAGTAATGCATATAACGTCTATTTGTTTATTGCTTTTATGAAGGTCATCCAAGTGAACAGAGAGTAAATCCACTTTATTAATTAATCCGTTGATGTTTTGATGCAGGATGTGTATTTTATTGTGATATACGAAAAAAATCATTGTTGTCGTCATTGAGATTAATGTCAGTTGTGTTATTGGTACCACTATTTATTACTACGTCATTGTTTGTATTGCTATTTAAATTTTTATTGATATTTTTTATTTCAGGTTCCAGTTCAATGTGTTTTGTGTCGTTATTAGTTTGAGTGGACATATTTATCATTACCTTGGCTGTTTCTTTGTGTTTTTTCTGTAAGTTAATGTGTTCTGTATATTGGTTCATCTTTATTGTATAGTCAATTTGCAATAGTTTTCTTAAGAGAGATCTACTCAATTGTTTTGTGAAATGCATTCTATCTGGAATAAACCTACTATAATTCAACTCCAGATATGAAACATTCTGGAACTGGTTGCAGATCAGCTTCAATTCACAGTTAAGTTTATATTCTCTAATGTTTTTGTTATGGGGAATTTCACACACAATTACGTTAGCCTTTTCAATTGAGTGCAACCAAATTGCTGCATGAGTTTTAAATTCAAAAGGATTGACCTCATTCATTCCTCCTAATATAATAACAAAGTCTTTGTTGCTTAATGCAGAATTTTCATTTTTCTCCACGTATGTAAGGTCGCGTACTTTTGCACCAGCTTTCCAAAAGCATGTAACCAAATGTTGAGAGCCCAGTAATATTTGCAGCGCTTTTTGAAGTCCGCGAGCTTGTTGGTCACCAATGATAATGACTTTCTTTTTTATATCTTTACATGTTTTCTTTATTTCTGTGTCGATTTTTGCCTGCTGTGTGTGTATTATAGTCTCTTGAGATACTCGTGTCTGATTTTCATGTCCAATGTTTGTGATTTCTTCTTGTCTCTTAGTGTCATGGCTTTCGTCCTTATCTATGTTGAGCTGCTTGTCAGGGTGATGACCTTCCATATTTTCTCGTCCCTTAGGGTCACTGCTATCATCCTTGTCAATGTTGAGCTGCTTGTCAGGTTCTTCAGCTTCCGTATTTTTCTGTGTTTTTTCTTTATTCTGTTTTATTCTGTCTGAGCCGGTCACCCCGTTTTTTAACTCTAATACATCATATTGGAACAACTAAACTATCTAAATATCAACACTGTTACATACCTGCATCCAACTGAGACAGTTCAGCAGCAGCTCCGGCTGAGCAGAGTGTTGATGTAGACTGAGCAGCAGCTGCCACGCTCGCTGGCTGCTGGCTCGCTGAGGGTGACAGGTCAGCCAGAAGAATACGGTTGACAACAGTTGAAGGCTGTTGGAGGATACCCTGTAATGTGTGGACAGTTATGTTAATCATAGATATGTTGAATTTCTTCCTCATCCAAAAATGTCCCTGTATGTATTTAACAAATACATACTCGTTGTTTTCTCACAGAGAGTGGCAGAGGCAGAAAGAAAAAGGCAACGAATATATTGTTTACCATTAAAAGTTTTGACTCCCAAATATGTTAAATGCTCACCAAACACAGTGCCTACATATAGTTTCACAGACCGTATTTATTGATATGGGTCACTTTCTGTCAGATTACTAGAGAACTTTATAATAAATTCACATTCAAATTCAAAATCTTTATTTTCTTTATCAAAATATGTTTAGAAATCGTACGAAACCGTAACTTTTGCCTCTACATTTAATCACTGTGGGAGAAGGATGGCGAAGAAACTCCCACATATTGATTTTCAGATCCTTTTCAAATATATTTTTTGTTTAACTATAACAAATATTGCATATATAAATAATATGCAGGAATAAATTATTATTAAATTATTAAGCGAGATATGTGAGATGAGTTAGATTTTTAGACACCATGCACTCTTGCCATTTTCGTAATCCTGAATATTGTAAACACGTAGCTGTCACGCCTTTTCCTATAAGAGGTGGCAGAAGCACAATTGTGCCCACTTTTAACCACATATTCGATACTCCATTTTGCGTGACGGGGGACTAGCCCATCGCCGAAGTTATGGAGTAAAGAAAGTTTTCCTTACGATGTTTTCCATCATATGGTGATGGAAAATTTACATAAAGATCCAGGTAAAGGCCCGTGGAGACCTTAATGGGCTACATTTATTACAATTATTATACATAAAGATTAATTCTTAACTTACGTATAATCCGGATGATTGCAGATTGCATGCATCTGAGTGAGCACGTCGTCAAGTGTATCCGCACTCCTCTCCATCACAGTAATGAAGGGGTGCTGCGGAGTGCCGAGCGAGAACTGACAGACGTACGGCCGTCCCGGGACGAGGCGGGACTTGAGGTCCAGCATGAGCAGGCCGGCCATTGTGGATATGATTGCTGAGTAATTGCTGGAAGATGCAGGATCGTTGTTTATTTGATAATAATATATAATAATAATACCTTGGACACTATTTACACACATTGATCTAGCCCCAAACTAGGATTCCCTGTATCTTGGGTACTAGACAACGATACACATACTTATATAGATAAATATTATACTTAGATAGATAAACAACCATGACTAGGGTACAAACATCCGTTCTCATTAAACAAATATTTGCCCCCACCGGGACTCGAACCCGGGACCCTTGGCTTCGTAGGCAGGGTCACTGCCGACTAGGCCATTCGGGTTGTCATTTGGATTTGCCATTTTTAGGGCAGACAACTATTGCATATTCTAACAAAGAATTCAATAACTTAATGTGTTAAGGGTTACGTACCCTAAAAAGGATATACGGAACCATTATAGAATCACTCGTGTGTCTGTCTTAGGTTTGTAAAGCGACCAAAATCTGAACCGATTAAGTTGGGATTTGGTACACAGGGTATACTTATGTATTTTTGTGACCCAAACGCGAACGTGTTACGTAAGCAAATAATACATACATTTTGAATTTGGGGGAATTTTTGGGGAAGAAAAAATCATAAACTTTAAGGGCCTTACCACAAAATAATAAACTACTGTTCAACACTTGTTTAAAAACAAAAATGTATCGGATTTGACGTTTGTTTGGAGCTTAAACGCTGTTTTTTTTTTTTTTGTGGTAACATGGAAAATGCTCACTTAGTTAAAATATTTCAGAAAATAACCGAAACTAAGATCCTAAAATTTTTATATAAATACGTTATATAGGTATTTACTTGAATATTACAGGGATTATGCATGATGAATGAGAAATGTATGGTTCAACAAAAAAAAGGTCCATTCCAGAAGTTATTATCAAAAAGAAGGCAAAAACTGACCATTCCCCCCCCCCCCCCCCCTCATCTCCGAAACTACAGTCTAAAAGCAGGATATAGAACTAAAGCCAAAGCGAAATTGCCAAGGTTTTTTATTTATCTCTAAAATACCTACAAACTTATAAATGCACCTGGTTACGTACATGGAATATGAAAATAGCCGCACCAATAACTTTGTATACATTTTGTTATGTAAAATCCAAACTATTCACTCCACACCATCCTCACCATTGTACGGTGTTACGGAATCCTTCGAGCGCGAGTCCGACCCGCACTTGACCGTTTTTTTTTTATAAATAGAACCTTCTCCTTTTTTGTGTGGAAGCGATAAGCAGTTGTTTTTTTATTATATGTTTCCAAAATGTTTTCAGCGCTACCCAAGCAGCATGGTAGTGTCGTCAACACACATGAACCAGCCTATTCTGAACCTAGAGTCTATATGAGACTTACAAGAGTGTCAGAAAAAGCTTTTAGCTGTATAAAGTATTTTGTCAGTTATTATACAGCTCAAGCTGTATAAAGTCATTATAATGGAATCCGCTTAGGCTTAAGGTGCTATAACAGAATATTCCGACTCTAATATAAAACTTTAAGTGTTGTGTGACACCTTAAGCCTACTTTTATCCTTGAAGGCTTGATTATGCATGCAATCACTTACTTAATACAGCTCTAAATGTTATAATAGTATCACTGGACACCTGTTGCTGTATAATGTCATATACGTACTCCGTTCTAAAACTATTCTAATGGCATTATTCTACACTCTTAAAAATCTCTTAAAATGTTGACGCAGAATGATATTTACTGGTTCACACAATCCTTTAACAATATATTTTACTTCATACTATATTTACAAATAGTCGCCATCACTTTATTTATCAAGTTACCTATTTATTGTTACAATAGAAGATAGAAGTTGAGTGTTGTGCAGTTTGAAAGGCACAACTACCCCGTACAACTACGGGAGAAGATTGATTTCACCATTTGGAAAAAGCCCTGGATTCATTGCAATTAAGCTGGGAAAAGTTAACAAGTGTCACTACCGATGGAGGCAAGTATATGAGCGGTCAAACCAATGGTGTTGTTGGGAGAATCATCAGTTAAGTGAAAGACTCTGGATCTACTGTACCATTGATTTATCACTGTATTGTCCATCAAGAGGCATTGTGTTCCAAGGTACCCTGGAATTAAATAATGGATACAGTAACATCCACTGTTAATATTATAAGAAGAAATGGGCTCACACACCGTCAGTTCCAGAAGTTTTTGGAAGATCTGGAAGCTGATCATGGCGACGTGGTTTACTGCTGTGAAGTGAGGTGGCTCAGTCGAGGTGCCGTTTTGGAAAGGTTTTTTAATTTGAGGAAAAAAATTGCCAACTTCATGGAAATGAAAGGAAAACCATTCGAAAAGCTTTCTAACAAGTAGTGGACCGTTAGCTGATTCAGTTCCATAGTCAAATCAGTCAAAATACCAAGTCGATCTTGGTATTTTGACATGGAACTGAATCAGCTAACGCTTGCAGGAAAAATACAAATTGATTTGCGATATGTATTCAGATGTAGTCATTTGAGATGAAACTGAAATGTTTATCAAGCATATTGATGAAAGAAAGCTTGACCATTTTCCTAATTGCAAGAAAGTCGTGGAGAAGCTGGAGGTAATTTTGAGTGGCAAAATATTACAAGGAGAAACGTGTTAACACAACTGAGTTTGTAAATCGATTCACCGACTTTAAAACCCTTAACATGGAAATTTTTCAAAACCTTTTTGCAATTGATATTAATGACGTACCAAGCAATTTGCAAATGAATATACAATAGTATATTTCCAAAGTAATAGCACACTTACAACAGCATTCAAGTAAAAGCACTGACTTCTAACTGACTGTTCTACGGAGGTTTAAGTTCTGTAAACTTCAAAGAATTGAAAAAGTTTGCTCAGCAGATAATCACTATGTTTGGTAATACATATTTGTGTGAGCAGTCGTCAGTGTTGCCAACCCCAATCTAGACTAAAACTGCAAACAAGCTTTCAAAAAGCTGTAGAAAACTGAAAATTTCTACTTACAGAACTGTAAATCTACAGCTTTTCTTATTTTGTATTAATAGCAATAATCAATAAAACAACATAATAAAGTAATAAAATTATACTTGTAGTAATAAATCAAGTTTAAATCTTAACAAATTTACAATATTTCTACTAAGACTTCCTCGTTTTCAATATGCACATCCTCCTCATTTTCAGTTTCATTTTTATTCTTGAAATCGTACATATTTTTGTTAAATCTCTTTAAATGCTTATTGGCAGCATCAAACTCGAAACAATTTTTAATTTCTCATTTTGTATGTAAAGTGCTTTTTATGGTGGTGGTAGAGAGTTTATTCCTAAGTTTGGTTTTCATAAGTTTTTTTTAATTTATTTATTTATTTATCCACTAACGCCACCTCTGCAATCAAGCAAACCGTGCCTTAGACGTTGCTAAAATCGAGTTGTACGGGTTACGCAGCGAATAAAATAGATGGCGTAGTATTATATAGAAAAAACTGTAGATTTGGAGGTCTGAACTAAAAACTGTGACGATATGGACAAAACTGTAAATCTACAGTTAAAACTGTAGAGTTGGCTACACTGGCAGTCGTTTTCAATTTTCGACAACCGCAAAAATAAGTATTGTCCGCGGTTAACAGATGAACATTTAGACGCGATACTGCGCTTGTCTACGACTAAAATGAAAGAAGACTTTAAAGAACTTGCAAGTCAAATGGAGCCGCAATAATCTCACTAGTTCTTACTATTATGTTACTATAGTAATTAAATTTAAATAGATATGCTTGTATGAATATATGATTAAAATTAAGATATGCGTTACATTTAAAATACATGTCCGTACATATAAAATACGTGCTGCCTGCACTTATACTCTGGCAACATTTGTGGCCCTGCTATAGCAAAAGATTGCCGACCCTTGGGTATGGTGTATCGAAGCGATGGGGATAACGAGAATAAGAGCTAATTATTTTATTAGAGTTTCGATGTCCTTATTGAATGGGGACAGAGCCAATGGGGACAAAGGGACAACAGGAGCGCAAGGGCACTACTACCTTTTCTCGAAGTGCTTCGTCGTTTTTTTGAACCCTCATAACTTGGGTTTGGATTATATCATATATATGTTACGGCTAAAGCTAGGTGTGAAACTAAACTTAAGTTTAGCCGGCTAGTCTTAAGATTAATTTCGAGCCTCGGCTAATGTCCGAAATAATGTTCATTGCGATAAATGATTTCAACATTAGTCGGCTAAACTGCAGTTTAGCCTCAACGCTGTTGAGGCTAAAGATGGGTGAGAAAATATGGTTGACATTAGCCGACTAAACTTAAGTTTATTTTTCAGTATACCTAGGCTATTGTTGAAAAGTTACCGTCTTAATCTGGAATAAAAGATGATAATGAGTCGGTAGCCGTAAACACTACGGTAGCTTAGGTGTTAGGTTGAACATGTAAGAACAACAAAAAATACTTATACTCGTCTTTTTATAGTTTTTGTTGTTCTTACATGTTCAACCTAACACAAAGGATAAAGGGGGATTGGCTTCGCTAACCCCCTTTACCCTTCACCTAAGCTACCGCAGTGTTTTGCCCTGATATTAGAAATAGCTTTGTCATCTGAATAAAATTACCCCGCCCCGCTCCCCGCAGTCGCACGAATACTTCGTTTTCAACATGAGCTAAGTAATGTCCAATATTAACCGAAATGCATCGGCTAATGTGCAGTCTAGTCGATTAAAGATGACATCCGTTATCACAAACGAACATGACTTCGGACATTAGCCGAGACTCGAAATTAATCTTAAGACTAGCCGGCTAAACTTAAGTTTAGTTTCACACCTAGCTTTAGCCGTAACATATACAAAATTCTCGGGATATGATAACAATAGTGGACTCATTAAATATATAAAGTTTCAATTGCATAGCACTTATACTTTAGATTTTTATTGATATCTAAAAATACCCCGATTTCGACATTGACTCACTGATGATCATCAAAATTCTTAGAGTGCTTCCTGAAGTCCTAGAAAGCTTAAATTTGGTATGCAAGCTATTATTAGTACAAACTACAAAAAAAACTTGGAACTTTTACCCCCAACCCCTTGAACTAGGGGATGGAAGTTTGTATGAGACTTCCGCGAATTTTGGTGCTAGAGGTCTGAAATAATAATGAAGTAAATTACCCCCCACGCTTTAAATTAGGGGATGGAATTAAGCGCGCATAGTACGCTTAATGTGTACCCGCTGTGAATAATGATGAAGTATTAATACAGGGCGGTGGGAGCTGCCGTCCGAACAGAAACGATTATTGCCGATTACGCCCGAAGTCAATATCGGAGAGCGTTCAACCGATCGGGCACAAGTTGTTGCGAGTGGACGTCTCGATTCAATTTTTGATGCGATTTGAATGCGCTGAAGAGGTAGGTACGGTAGGTACAATACAATTACTAGGTGTTATTTTGTCATAGATCGTACACGTTCTCTTATGGGCAGGCTTATGTAGCACTCTCTAAGTGACTAATTTGCAAGGTGTTTACCTTGCAAATATTGACTTTAGTTCTATGAAATCATAACAGTCAACTAATGTCGAATATGATCGCCGTAGACACAAGTGTCGCCCTGCTCTATTAATTATTATAAACAGTAAACCAACAAAGAAAAAAGCAAAGATAGAGAGTGAGCTATGAAAAAATGCACCAAAAGAAGTGAAATCCAACCAAAAACCTTTTCATGTAGATGTTGTCAAGACGAGACCCTATGGCTCGCACTGTCTAAAAGTTATCAGATCTCATGTAGAGCCAAGCTTCTAACTCTACCCGCCCTAACTTCATAAACTCTACACCTTAGTCAAAATATGTAGCTTGGCCGTTTAGCTACCGTCATTAGTCAGTCACTGTTCATTGACCGATTTTTTTTTAATTTTTTTTTACCGAGCGACGAAGCGTCTCCGTCTCAGGATTGGGCGAAAATGTCCGGATGTGTGTTCGGATGTTATCCTCTTCACGCCGCATTTCTCAACTGATTCTCGTGAATTTTTGTGAGCAGTTTCGGTAATTAAATAGAATGTCTTTGTCGATTCAGTTTTTGATTTTTTTGCAAATGGCGGAGATGTGGGGATTTTAAAATTTAGAAAAACTGCTTCAAAACAGCTTGACGCATTTTAAAAAATGAGGTATCGTTTTATTCTTAGAAACCGTAAGAGTATTAGGCTATATAATTTTAGTGATAAGTCAATAGGTGTTGGGTTTAAGACCACAAAATGTAGTTAACAAAGTTACTGGTTACGGCGGCTACTTTCATACTCCATGTACGTAACCAGGTGCATTCATAAGATTGTATGTGTTATTAAAAAAAGTGTCAGTCGCGAGGTGTCAGAGCCACTAGTTACTCTTCTGGTAGACAATTATAGTTCTTGTAGTAAAAATGTATGTTGTAAAAATGAAATAGATTTGTTTATTCGTACCTAAAATAATTTTACTCGTACTGAAGGACCTATTGTATAACAGAAATGTAATTAACAGTGAATACATTTTTCACCTAAGTGGCGGTAGTGAAACGGCCACGCCACATATTTGGACTAAGGTCTAGAGTTTGTGAGGTGAGAGCGTGTAGAGTTAAAGGCTTGGCTCTATATGACGTCTGATACCTTTTTGACAGTGCGAGCCATATGGTCTCGTCTTGGCAACATTTTACATGAAAATGTTTTTGGTGGGATTATTTATTTCTGGAGCGGCATCAGAAATGCATATTCTGTAAAAATTCAACTCTTTTCCTATTACGGTTCATGAGATACAACCCATTGACGGACGGACGGACGGACAGACAGATGGACTGACAGACATACAGACGGACCGACGGACGGACTGGGGCTAATAAGGTCCCATTTGGCAACATCGGGTACGGAACCCTTAAAACTATATTTGTAGCCTATATCTTTCTACTGCTAAGCAAAGACCTCCTTTCCCCTCTTCTGATTCCCACCAGATCCCTCAGCTCGTCACTAAGTCGGGTTCCAGAGAGTTGTTATTTTCGCCCATTGGCGTGGTTGCATAAGATAACACATGTAAATTATTATGAATGAAACATCCTATGATATCAAACTCGATATCTCCATTTGCACTGAGTTTTGGGGTAGAATTTTCATAAATTGTTTTGTTTGTTATGCTGTAGAGAAATTATTGGCAGGGTTTGATTGATGGCAGCTAGAGTAAAAAAGGTACCACCTTTCTTACAAAAATTTACATTGGCATTTGGCGCAGCCACAATCTTGGAATGAAAAATTAACCCAAAATTTGTTATATGCAATCTAAAAATCTTAAAACCTCACCTATATTTGTAAAACATACATTTGGTGCGGCCGCCATCTTGATTATGATGAGTTGTTTTATGGATAGCTGGCAGTAACTTTTCATACCAAAGTGCTTTTCTTTTTGTTAGGAAATGCCATCGATATTCAAGTCTGTGGGAAATGCAGTTTTTTTTTAAATCAATGATGAAAATTGGAAAATTTCTGTAAACAAAACGTAAAAATTGGACAATTTCTGTGAACGAACTGTAAAAATTTATGTAACGAAATGTCAATAAGACCATACTTAGTCAAGATTACGACAAATTGTCACTATTATTGTCATTATTGTATGTTTGTGGGTGAAAAATGACCAACCAAAATGGCTGCGGGGTAATTTTTTGAATGGTTCCAAATGAATTGAGGGGGGAGGGGGGAGGGGGGGGGTCCCTCCATTCCCCCAATATAGTTTTTGAAGATCGGAAATGTATACTTTTTGAGATATGAATTTTTCAAATTAATTAAATTTTGAGGTTAGGTTCACCCAAAATGATCAGAAAATAAAAACAAACAATAAATTTAAAGGGGGGGGAGAGGGAAATGAAGAAATACACCATAATTAAAATCACTATATATATTTATTCTATTTTATAGACATATTCTTATAGCTTTTAACAACTCTTCAAACGGGTCATGTTTTTGCCTCGACACATTCCTCCGCCACAAATACTCCATAACACTTCTTCGTCTTCAAAATTTATTGTGTTACTGTAGTTACCCTTAAAAAACCTTTTATATAATAAGATCAGAAGACTGCTAAACAGGGCGATGAACACCAGTGCTGATGAGGATTGGGACAACTATAAAGATGCCAAATCCAAGTACAAGAAACGACTACGGTTCAAAAGCAGCAACTCATGGAGGAAATTCTGCAGCGACATTGAAACCGTTGATCAAGCAAATCGGGTAAGGCAAATACTAGCTCAACAAGGCAACTCCAGGCTAGGGTCGCTTAAAAAACCCGATGGAACATATACCTCTTCCACCACAGAAACACACAGTCTCTTGTTGGAAACTCACTTTCCCGGAAGTAGAACTATTCAAGAGATTGTGTGGCCGGAAGAGGTTCACCATGAAGCTGTCGACCACTTAGACATAACTAATAATATTATCACTGCTGACAAGGTGAGATGGGCCATTAATAGCTTTAAACCTTTTAAATCAGCAGGACCAGATGGAATCTTCCCAGCACTTCTACAGTGGGGTGGGGAACCCGTCATCAATATAATGGTCCGAATCATGAAAGCATGTCTTAGATTCGGATACGTTCCCAAAAGGTGGAGAGTAGTAAATGTAATTTTCATACCGAAGCCAGGAAGGAGCGACTACACTAACGCTAAATCTTTCAGGCCGATTAGTCTCACCTCGTTCTTGCTTAAAACTCTCGAACGTTTGTGCGAGAGACACCTGAGAGATGGAGCGTTAAAACATATACCCTTACACAAGAATCAGCATGCATATAGTTTGGGTAAGTCTACTGAATCGGCTCTCCATGCAGTTGTATCCACAATTGAAGAGGCGATTCAAAACAAATGCATCTGTCTTGGAACTTTTATTGATATAGAAGGTGCCTTTGACAAGACGCAGTATAGCAGTATAAGTGCATCTCTAACAAGGCATGGGGTGTCAACAGCTGTAAACAACTGGGTCACAAACATGCTTAACAAACGTATCGTGCGTCTAGCTGGAGAGTCCCTATCGGCGGAGGTAGTGCGGGGATGCCCGCAGGGAGGAGTGCTCTCCCCGCTTCTGTGGAATCTGGTCATTAACGACCTGATTACCAAGCTTAACGCTAATGGATACTACACCGTAGGATACGCCGACGATTTGGTAATCCTCATCACAGGTAAATTTGCGAGCACAGTATGCAACCTTAAACAAACAGCTCTTCGCATCGTGGAGCGCTGGTGTTTAGAATATGACCTGGCGGTTAACCCAACAAAAACGGTAATGGTCATGTTCACTAACAATAGGGCTCTTGGTAGGTATACCCTACCTAAGCTCTTTGGAACGGAACTCCAGCTAGCAACTGAGGTGAAGTAACTGGGCATAACCTTGGACAGCAAGCTCAACTGGAGTAGCCACATCGACAACAAACTAAAGAAGGCGAGTATTGCTTTCTGGCAGTGTCGGAGAATGGTGGGGAAAAAGTGGGGACTTTCTCCCAACATCATTCTTTGGCTGTACGTAACGGTGATCCGTCCTCTGCTACGGAGCTGTGGTGTGGTGGACCAGGACTAAACTAACCACAATGGTAAGCAAACTCCAAAGCTTCCAAAGGCTGGCCTGCATGGCTATCACAGGTAGTATGAGAACTACTCCAACAGCAGCAATGGAGGCCATGCTGTGTCTTCCGCCACTCCAGCTGTATATTAAGCAGGAGGCCGCGTCATCTGCGGTGAGACTCAACACCTTAGGACTTTGGAGGAAAAACAGGACCTCACACACCGCCATCCTAGGGGAAGTTTACAAAAAATTTCCCATCTCTATGGCTTGCAGTGACAGAATCCCTAAACAATTTGTTTTTGACAAAAAATACAATATACAGTTACATGAAGACCATCGGGTTGAGGGGCTCGACGTTAAAGAGCTCAGAATTTTTACCGATGGTTCAAAAACTGAAGCAGGCACTGGTTCAGGCACCTTCTCGGAGGACCTAAACATCAAGATAGCCATTCCACTGGGTGCCCATAATACTGTCTTTCAAGCTGAATGCATGGGCATCATCTCGGCCGCTAATGCCATAGCATCGAGAAAGGTAAGAGATTCCTCCATTCGAATCCTCTCGGATAGCATGGCCGTCCTACAAGCCCTAAATAGCAACACTATTAACTCAGGGCTAATCTACGAGTGTCACAAACGACTAATGGAGGTATGTCAACACAACCGCGTAATCCTTCAATGGATAAAAGGACACAGCGGATCAAGAGGTAACGATGCAGCGGATGAGTTGGCGCGTAAAGGATCTAGCTTGACAGCGTATGGTCCCGAACCTATCATCCCTCTTCCCTTCAAGATGGTACGCTCATTTCTGAGAGAGTCGACCAGGAATGATCATGCCACTCTTTGGACAAACCATGAGGAGTGCAGGCAGGCTAAGCTGGCCTTGCCGTCCCCTAGCGCTAGGCTGGCTAAGACCTTGCTTCGACTTAGTAGGCCGCGCATGCGACTGGTAACTGCAGCACTTACTGGCCATGGTTTCTTTAATAAACATCTATATGTCCTAGGTGTTACCGACAGCCCCCTTTGCAGAGCCTGCTTGGAGGCAGAAGAAACGGCTGCTCACGTCCTCATGGAGTGCACAGGAGTAGCAGACTACAGGGCTAAACACCTCGGTCAATCGAGGGACCTTCCAGGGATAGTCGGTAACGTAAAGGGCCTACTGGCGTTCCTGGAGGAGTTGGGTTGGCTCGAATGATGTCGCATTCCCACCCACACGCAAAATAGGCGCTTTCGTCGTCGAGTTGCGGAAACCAGCCCGTCTTACAATTGACAATTGACAAAACCTTTTAACCACCCTCCATGAGATTCAATCCGTTGTGTATGGACTCCATCGGGGGCTATGAAAGGATTGTCTGGGTGACTATGGTTTACTTTTTTATGAGTAAACCCATGGTCACCCAGACAATCATAAGCCCTCCAATCATCTGTGTGGATTATGGACCCTTACCATACTAAAACCTCTGATGTCCTTAAATTATTAGGACACACTTCTAAACGTAAATCCTCACTGTTATCTGCAATCATCCCCAACACCCAATGACCTTCAACGCGTCGACCTGAAACAAACAAAACAATGTTTAACAACCATTTCAGTTTTGTGAAACGAGATGGGGTCGCCTCGCTCCGCTCCGCTTCGCTCGGCTCTGGGTCGTTCATAACGTTGTGACCTAACACAACCTCTCTAGTATTTACACAGAAATTGACCTAAAACAACAATTTCAGTTTTGTGAAACGAGATGGGGTCACCTCGCTCCGCTCTGCTTCGCTCGGCTCTGGGTCGTTCATAACGTTGTGACCTAACACAACCTATCTCTAGTATTTACACAGAAAGTGACCTAAAACAACAATTTCAGTTTTGTAAAACGAGATGGGGTCGCCTCGCTCCGCTCCGCTTCGCTCGGCTCTGGGTCGTTCATAACGTTGTGACCTAACACAACCTATCTAGAATAGAATAGAATATAGAAAGTGACCTAAAACAACAATTTCAGTTTTGTGAAACTAGATGGGGTCGCCTCGCTCCGCTCCGCTTCGCTCGGCTCTGGGTCGTTCATAACGTTATGACCTAACACAACCTATCTCTAGTATTTACACAGAAAGTGACATAAAGCAAACATGTCTACATACCTTTGTTATATTTTCTTTTTCCGAATTTACTTTCGTCTATTTGCACCACTATAACCGGGCCACCAATTTTTCCTTTGCCAGCTTGTCTGTGACGTTGGTATTTCACCACCACTTCCCTGCAATAGTTAAACCAATCCACTATGGTAACCCGGGACAGACATTTCTCTCCGACTTTTGTGTAGTCCTCCCAAATAACTCTCATAGTATCTAATTTCTGCGCGAAGCAGTACATCAGGTAAAAGATTGTTGGCATTGGAATCTTTGCATTTTCAAACCAGGTTCCAACGGACCTGGAGACACAATTTTTGTTCAAGCAGCTTCCCTTGTTACATATAAATGAACCAGCTGTCTTGTTTTTGGTGTACACCACTTTCATTGGTGTGCGATGTTTAGCACACAATTTTGTTGTTCGGATTAGGCGTTCTTGTTCAGCAAAAGTCAGGCACTTTTCTCTCGTGTCCAGTCTCTGCACCACTTTGACCAAGTTCCACATCGCGGTTACTTCAGTGGAATACAAGTTCCGCTGAACAAACGGTTCTTCTTCGTCGGAAGTATAATCCGTTGATGATGATGAGACAGCCGCCTGCGCATCTTCTACCTCCAAACGAGGCCGGATTGCAGCACTCGTTGATGGTTGCTCACCATCTAGCACCTTATCGTAGAGCCGCCGTCCAGAAGTACCACTCGTCGAAGGTTGGTCCATTTCGCAAAGCAAATCAATGTCCAGGTTACAAGCAAAGGTCAATCGTAATTGCAAGCAGGGATCCTGAATACACGCAGAGGTCGGTCGGTTATAGAATTCACAAAAGTCCAGGGGGAAAGCCAAAGTTGTCGTTATTATCAAGAGTAACAAGGGAGAGCACATTCGCGTAGCTTCAACAGAAACGGAATAAATTTTTCAGTGAACGGAATGAAAATGCGCCATTTTTCGACCACAGATATACAATAATGACAATATCACAGACAAAACATCTTAATTTTGTCTGTGAATGGTACTTATAACGTTTTGTTTTGCCGATTTTAGTTGCAAATTACGTTTTGATCACAGAAAATTCGCAATTTTAACTTTCAATTTTCAGAAAAACTGTGCATTTCCGACAAAAAAGAAAAGCACTTTGGTATGAAAAGTAAGTGCCAGCTATCCATAAAAAATATCATTATAATCAAATTAATTTGGAACCATTCAAAAACCAACCTGGTCAACTTATACGCCGAGTATTTTACTAAGTGCGATTGTCTCCACCTTTTCAGTATATCTGCATCACTGGAGCACTTATTCATCAATTAATTTGAGTAGCTGAACGTTTTAGGTTCAAACTTCTTGATTTGCTCCCTACATTGAACATAATAGAACCTTAATTTATATACTTAGTGATTTTTCATCATCAACATAATGTACTTACTGAGCAGTCGGAAGTAAGGTTATGACAGTCGACATAGTATGCCCTATCTCCAGCACTCCACTTTCCACCAGCGCCAGCAGACCCTGGCATGCTGTCAAGCTGACTACAGTCTCTTTAGCCGAGCACTTATCACGCAAGAACCTTAGCTCTTCGTTTTCCAAAACAAACTTTTGACGCTCGGCTGGCTTATACTTCGTTTTTACAGTATTGATCAACTTTTCGATGGCGTTCACGACTAAAACGCTGTTATTAGTGTTTAGTTTATACTGTATTTCATCCATATTGCGTGGAATATGCTAACGAGAGATGATCACGAATAAATGTGGAAACATAAAACCGCGAACTTTGCAAAAAAACAAGAACCTGTCAGAGTCAGAAGCGTTGTTGACATTGACTGACATGACAGGTGTCAGTTAACGGCGCGTTCCGAATCGCAACGATTATGCGTGTACGCGGTCGTTCCGAAAGAGTTTTAGCTAGAGATGAGCGATTATAAATAACACCAATGAAATCACTCGATTATGGCAATCATTCGACGTATTCGAATGAAATACCTAAATCATTCGAATGGACACCTCACAACAATGAACTGCAACTGACAGCGATCAAAGAATACTAATCGACGCACCCCCATTAAGTATTCGCCAGACGACAAAATCATTCAAGCAACAGGCCGACTGTCAGATTTGCAAGCAATATTCAACCATATGGCTATAACTTTAAATTGCAGCCATTACATATCAGCGATTAGCAATTTGGAAATCATTCATCAAACCTGGTCCAACTCGATTAATCAATATGTTCGCTTGCTTTTCTTTCGGTTATTCGGATGCAAGCAAGATGCAGTCCTATGGTCGATATATTACAGTACAATATAAACTACAGTGGGCTGCCTCAGTGCTTGAATGTTCAACGGACCATTTTTCGGAAAATACAGTTATTGACGTCTACTTAATGAACAGCTGATTTTACATCGTATAATGGGACAAAAAATATCCTAAAGTGGTTACAATTCACGTTCTATGCAAAAATAAAAAAGTTAATATCCAGTAGAAATATTGTGTCCAGTGCTTGTTTGGCCAACCTCCGTAATTTGCGTATTCTGAACGCATCGGAAACCGATCTCCGTGCTTGTTTAATCAACATCCACCTTACAGCCAATCATGGACAAGGATTCAGCTATGACGCGCTTGCGCGACGCCTTCTTGCTTTCGAAGCGTCAGTCAGGTTGTGGCTTGTTTTGGTGAAGTTTTGGTAAAGATTAATCATTTACTGAGCTTAGGACCTGTTACTGAGAAAAACCAACGGCAGAAATGTCAGTGACACGTAGGAAAACAAAAAATCACAGGAATTTGACGGATTTGGAAAGGTATATTGGACTTTTATTCATATTTTAATTTCTCTACTTCTTTTACGTGACTGATACAGGCTGATGCAATATTATTTTGGTCCGCCGAATTTGATTGAATCAGTGGTCTACCTACCCATTTAAAAATATTGGGGAATTAAGTACCTACGTAAATTCCCGAACATATTCTAGATTACAATACTTAACAAAAAGTTATTTTATACGTTAATTCCCGTTCATCTACACCGTTAAAAAAGATCCGTTCATTCACATCACCAAGTGGACGATCGAAACGTTTTATATCATACTTATGCATGCACATTATGTATAACTAGAGATGGGCAGTGCTATTAATCGTGTTAATATATATAGCCAAAATGGCTATTAACCCCGCAATTAATGTTTTTCTTACAAAATGTGTTTTTTATGGTTGTATTATCATTAGTGATCTGTAATTCGGATGCTTTTGGTCAAGTCCGTTGCGGCTTTATCGACCAAGTGCCAATTAGAATTTTCGGAAAAAAATTACGAAAAAAAGGAATAATCCGAATTTCCGATCAGTAATGATAAAGCAACTATAAAAAAAAACAAGTTTTGTATCAAAAATAGCCAGTTTAGCTATTAACCGGCAAATTTACGGCTATTAACCGCTTAATAGCCCAACGATCCGGCTTTTTATGTTATGTTCAATATCCAACTGCGTAATATTTACAGCGGCACTTTGTTCAACATCCACTTTTAAATTTGAAATACTCAGTACTTAGCTTACATATCTGTTCAAATTATGTATTTTACTTACTGGGCACGTTTAGACAATGATTTCATTCCGTAGACTACGCTTTAGAACAATGTCAAACAAAATAAACGTTTCCTGTGAAATTCACTCAGTGGTCTGTTGACCATTCAAGCACTGAGGCAGCAAGTGGTTCTGTCTGGTTTCGTTATTCGAATTGTTTTAAGTGGTCATCATTCGATTATTAGGATTAGCGATCGCTAATTTGTAGTCGAATAGTAACATTAGTAGTCGTCTGATCATTCGACACACAATATCATTCACTGTCGCGCATCGCTAGTTTTAGCGTGACGATAGCTCAAAATGGTTGATATGACGTCATCAATGACATCATAAACGCCGCCATGTTGTATTATCAGTCAATGCTTCTGACGGTACGGTTTACAATTCGCATTTGGTGCGTACACTGCAATCGTTTTAGACTCCCTGGTTTACATTGTAAGCACGCAAATAGCCCGCATTCTCCCGCGTTCATTATAAACCGGCGAAAGCGCGCTTACGTCATCCATCTGTCAATTGTCATATGTCATGTCACCCTCCAACAATAGAAATTGTTTATCCTCTACTTTAAAGTACTTTACCACCTGTCGCGCTATGTTAAATTTAAATAAAAGCAATAGATATTCCAAGAATAATTCTCATTTCAATTCAAACTTCACAACAGATACCAAATGTCAATTTGACGTTTCCACGCACACTGCACTACATCTTTTTCGTGATTGCTGTGCACGCGCTATTATGACGTCACTCATGAGGTCACAATGTTCACTCTGGTGAATTGTATGCGCATTATGAACCGACCTATAGCGCGCTCACAACGCAAATAGCGCTCGTAAGCGCATTGTAAACCGTACCGTGAGCGTCAGCACTGTGAGCGAGCCATTAAAAGTGACAGCTGTCACGCTGACAACTGGCAATCAAACTTAGAACGGTAACCAGCAGCGATTGCTGGCGCTCCATAATTGTTTATTTCCACACATATTCACCCAAAACAAAGCTAATATAACTACTACGACTCGAAATGACAATAACTTCAATAACCAACAAAAGTTGGGTTATAATAGTGTCATCTGTCAGTGTCAACGTCACCGTCGCGTTCAAAGCGTTCCGAATGGATATCTACAAAGGTCGTCATTGCCCACTCGGATCGGGCATGATGGCCGTGACGTCACGAGAGCGATGATGTTTTGCTGACGTGACTCGGAACGCGATATAAGGCCTTCGTTACATTATGGTTCTTTGGGGAAAAAAAGCGCGGGAACTTTTGATTTGATAGGCGTTTTTTTTTCTAAATTTTATTTTGAAAACGGTTTTTCTGTAACGTAACTGGTGACAAGGGGTCTGAGAGGCCCACTTTATTATCTAGTATAAATCATAGAAATTAATGCTAGCTAGCCAAAGTACACAATAACTGTGTTATTATATATAAAAGGATAAAATAAAACAAATAAATATACTTTGCATATTTTTTGTTACGATCTTGCAATTTTAATGTCGTCTTTACAATCAAACAACTAGAGATGAGATCACAAATTACAAAAAAAAAACGAAGTCAACATTTTTCGACAAAAAAAACACATTTTTCCATAATATTAAATATAATAATAAATAAATAAAAAACTCCAATCAAATGTGTAATTTCACGAAATTGACAATGGTCAAACTTTGACAATTTTTATACGCAGTGTGGGCATAATTGTTTTGCACACTGCAAGCACACACATTTCGGACACGAATTACACTAGCAATTTAATTAGTGCTTTAATCGAGGTAGACAACAGGCGCAGACTTTCCTGTTGTTTGGCCTGTCCTTGGTTAAAAATACGAAAAGTCGATACAGCAAAATTACGTTCAAAAGTTACGTAAGTGGTGACATGGGGTCTGAGAGACCCCTGCCGAACTTTATGACAATGCAACTTACTGATTTAAACCTTTCCGACTCAGCTATCCCCTTCTACGGCATGGACGCAAATAAACTCAAAGCTACTCAGGTGATGAGCCCAAAGAAGCGCGGGGAAGTGGGTAAAATGATGTTTTACTGACGCCGCTGGATCTGTAAGACCCCTTGTCACCAGTTAAAGGTTCAAATACTCTAGAAAGTCTAAAGTACTGTAAATTAGCAAAAGATGGGGAAGAAGAAGCTAAAGAAAAGAAAGAAGGCGAAGGGGGCGGAGGATTTTTCTGAAAGTGGGGAATCCTACTCGAGTCCCTGTGATGACCCCAAAGAAAAAGATGTAAAGGATAAGTATAGGTTCCGGATTATGTCCGATACTACCCAGAGGATGGAGGTGAATTAGACTACATTATTTACTTTATCTACACACGTATCATAAACCCTCTTTACTGCGTTCGAAAACCGCATATTACGATGAGCATAATGTTAAACTAATTGGTAAAAACTCATTTCTTATCTGAAAAATTACACATTATGACCATAATGTGTAATTATAATACGTAGGTACCTTCCTCTTTTCTTAAGTAATTGTCATTTGTTTTATACTGGGTCTAAAGTGTTTACTTTTATTTAAACAAAAAGGTATTCAATTAAAAAGGAATCGAATTTTATTTGTGAATAATTCCTTCAGACACCCTAAAATGTTAGGTACTTAAGTCATTGTTGTTGCAAAAATCACAGATAAGTTGCTCATTAGGAGCGGCTAGCGCGCGACGCGACTGCCAGCCAAACGAGCGGCAACATAACTGAATTCCCGCCCATTGGATTGGCCGTTCGAACGTACCTAAACTGTGCAGTGAGACCCCCCTGGTTTTGCTAAATGATGGCCAAATGACCACCATTGGATCACACCAATGGAGGCGTAAAGCTTTAGATTTTTCTTTTATTTCTCCATCAATGGCTCTGAACTGTGAGCGCTCAGTATAAGATGACCCGCTAGGTAGTTACCATCTTCCAGTAATAATAAACCCTTAGACGAATAACTCATAGACGGAGTGTATCCTTCAAAACGTCGTCAAAACAATGAGGCATTATTTTTCAATGTGTTACACACACACACACTCAATTTTTCTACTTATCGGACGAACGACGAAACACGCAGATGTATAGACATAATGATACCACCTCATCTGTATTTTCTCACAAAGTCAGGCCGGTGACACTCCGCAATTTACATGCAAAGCTACAAGAACATCCGCGTCCGCGATTGCGCGGACAGATTCAGAGGGTTACCGAGCGCCACCCGTATAGCATGTCACGGACGTCCGCCCAGCGCCGCTCTCGCTCGCCCCGCCGCTGTGCGTTTCTTCTAATTACCTACTTAAAATGTATCCCAAGAGAAGACATTTGGCTGCCTAAATATTAACAAGCATATGAACCTTACGTTTTTCACACTTCCTAAGGACATCGAAACTTCTACCGGTAATTAGCTACCAAAAAGTACCAAATGTTAAATTGTTATTATTCAAATTTAATTTCTATTTAGTTTCGTACGCAGAACTGGATTAATAGTATAACCATATCTACTTAGTTTACTAAAGCTTCATCAAGAGTCATTGCAAAATAGCTTTCTGACCACTAATAAGTATATAATATTATAAATGTTATTGTTCTCAAATCGAGGATAATAGTAACTAGTTCGTAGCTGGTAAGTAAATATTCAGATGGATTGTTCGTCACAAGCGGATAACCCTAACCACAGACCAGATATCGAGATAGACAGCGAAAGTCTACCTACTTCGCGTGTTTTTTATAGGCGGACTTCGCTCATCCCGGCTCAGTCGCTCTCTGGCTGTTCGAATGTAAGCCGTGTACTAATAAACATAAAAATGCCTTACTGTGCCGTTGTAAATTGCAAAAACTCAAGCAATGTTGTTTCCAAAGAAAACGACGGCGTTACCTTTCATATGTAAGTAATTTTATTTCTGAAATTCGCCTAATTTATTTAATAATCAATTATTTTTTATTTCGAGTAGCGTCTCCCGTTTTTACTGAGATAGGTTGAACCATAGCGTATATTTCCCCCATGGGAAATATACGCTATGGTCCAACTAAGTAAAGTGGAAGCAGCAGTGGATGAAGTCCATACTTCATCCACTGCTGCTTCCACTTTACACAATTCATGGATATCTCTTTCGTAGCCCTCAATGAACAGTGAAGCAAACTATACTTTCGTTAACATTACAGTTGCATGGTATAGTCGATTTGCTCATTTTTCTGTCGATTTAATCAGATAGTGTTGAACAATGCGACGATTCTTGCAAAATCGCTGGACGATTCGATTTTGTTGACGGAAGAATGATAATTCTGAGTTGCATTTTCATTGCAATCTATATTTTAGTATATGGGAAATCTGATACTATTCCACACTTTAAGATCGATTCGAGTTACTGAATAAGGGGGCTGGACGGATTTACACATGAATAATAAAAGGTAAATAGGTACTACAGACAAATACATACTTTAACACTCTATGATGTGATATCCGGGTGCGATGCTACGATACGATCTCCCGCTCGAAACACTGCCGGCTTACTGTCAAAAAGGCAACGCGGTAGGTACGTGGTCGTGGTAGGTAGGGGATTCCCGCAGCAGCGCTCATTTTGAATCGATTTGGCGGCGCGCCTTTGACTCTGTTTCACGATTAACATGTCAACCCATCACTAAAAGGCGCTCGTGACGTCACAGTAGGTAGTGAAAAAGTTACACGGTTGGTTCTCATACATTCGACCGTGTTTGCTGCGTCTATCTCGATATCTGGTCTGTGACCCTAATGCTACACATGCCACGTCAGAAGAAATAAAGTTACGCGATAGAAAGAGTAGCAACTTGTAGGTGAATATCCGATGTTCAAGCGCCGCATTGTGCAGGATGAATTACACTTTATTGCGTTGTAGCAAGAGTCGCAATTTAGTCTAATGTATTTTCTGAGAGTCCAATCTGTTCCTAATTATTTATTAAGTTGTAATAGCAGGAGACTTCAACATCGACACCCTTAAGAACACTACTGCTACGGAAACTTTTGTGCAACTTTTATTAGGCTACAATGTTAAATTACAAATCAAAGAGCCAACTCGTTTTGAAAGTGGAACATGTTTAGATAATTTTGCTCACAATGTGCAAAAAAGTGTAGGTGAAGTCATAGAACTTGCACTGTCGGATCACTCTGCACAAATCCTTAAATGTCCGGTCAAAAGGACCTGTATCTTAAAGCACTATTTTATCATGAGACGAGATTAGAGTGACGAAAACATAAATAAGTTTGTCACGTGCATTTCCCAGCTAAGCTTTTCGGATATATTTGAATGCCAGGATCTAGATAAAGCATTCAACTCGTTTCACGATATGTTTGTACTGTTCTATGAACTTTGCTTCCCTTTCCAAAAGAGAAAGATATCCGTGACTACCAAGGCACAATGGATTACTAAGGGCATCAAATATTGTTGCAAAAGTAAGCGTGAACTCCTATGGAATTATAGGCTTAACCCAACACTAGAAAATAAAAACACATTCAAACAATACACACAACGGTTAAAAAGAGTTATAGATCAAACACAGAAATCGCAAAACGATTATGCCATTAAAACCTCCACTAATATCTGTAAAACAACATGGGGTGTAATAAACAAAGCAAAAAATAACATACCAAAAAATAACATAAACATAATAAAATGTAAAGGACTAAACATGACAGAAGCCAAACAAATAGCACAAGCATTTAATGACAATTTTATTGACCAAGTGGTACTGAATCCTACCACCACAAAACAAAATGATCTGAGACTAGCATTTCTAAATGATTCAATATTCCTGATTCCTACTACTACCACAGAAATTCAGAAATATATAAAATCACTTAAGAACACAAACAGTACGGGTATTGATGGTATCAACACCAAAATAATCAAAGCAGGTAGTAATGAAATCGCACCAATTCTTAGCCACCTTACTAACCTCTCCTTATAACACGGTGTCTTTCCTGATCGCCTCAAGACATCCATTGTGAAACCACTTTTCAAAAAAGACGACAGGGAAGGCATGAGCAACTACAGACCCATAGCGCTGATACCAATATTCTCCAAAATATTAGAGAAAGCTATTTATGACAGGCTATATATCTATTTTGAAAAACATAAAATACTGGCTGAAGAGCAAAAGGGCTTCAGAAAAAATAAAAATATTAACATGGCAATTTATGATTTCCTGAGTAAGATCATGCCAAACACGATAGTGGCAAACCTGTCACATCATTATATATGGACCTTCCCAAGGCGTTTGACTATGTTGACCACAAAATATTATTAGACAAATTGTATGCATATGTTGTACGAGGTAACGCACATGACCTCATTAAATCCTACTTAAGTAATAGGAAACAATTAACCCAAATTGCTCAAATATGCACAAAATCACAAATGGAAATGACATGTTCATCTGACTCTAGGGACATAAAATGTGGAGTACCACAAGGGAGTGTTTTGGGCCCACTATTGTTCCTAGTATACATTAATGACATCCCAAAATGTGTTAATCATCCGATGGATCTTTTCGCTGATGACAGCACCGTAACATTTATAGGACACAATCTAAATACATACGAATCAGACATTAATAATTCCCTAATAAATTTAATAGAATGGCTTAGTAATAATAATCTTAATATTTATATTAATAAAACAAATCTGATGAAATTTTCTAATGCACATAAAAAACCATTGACATTAAACATTAACTATGAGGGTAAACAAATAGAAGATACTGAGACCACAAAATTCTTAGGACTGCACATTGACAACAACATGTCATGGAGTACACACATTGATGTCTTGAGTAGTAAACTGAGTCAATTCTCATATGCTCTATACATGCTATCTAAACAAGTAAATAAAGATGCTGTTATAATAGCATATCATGGATTTGTCGAGTCATCATTAAGGTACGGAATAATGTTCTGGGGAAATGCCACAAAAAAAGATATAATATTTAGAGCCCAAAGGAAATGTGTACGTGCAATATGTAAACTAATTTGTACAGATAGCTGCAGAGGCCACTTTATTAATCTTGAAATACTAACAGTCCCATCATTATATATATTTGAAACAGCAGTATTTGTGAAGTGCAATATGCATCTCTTCAATCACATGAAGAGCAAACGCAACCAGGACAAACTGAGTGCTGACCCGCGAAAGACAGCATACTACGATAAAAGTATATTCGGTATGGCCACCAGAATATATAACAAACTACCGTTAACATTGAGGTCAAATAACAATATAAATGTGTATAAATATAATCTTAAAAAAATTCTAATTAACAAGGCATATTATTCAATAAATGATTTTCTTACCGACATTTTATAAATTTAATGACAATAATTATTGTGTGTCCTCTTATATGTGTGCATGCGTGTATAATCTGTATATATAATTTTAATGTTATTGTTAATTTTATACAATTAAGCACCAATGTTTGAACGCCTTACGGCAGATCATAGAGATACACATGCCAACATTTTATTAACATCCACCATACCTATGTTTCATCAAACAATAAATATCTTTATCTTTATCTTTATCTTTATTAATCTGTGCACAAGTCGGGAATTTAATGTTATGATAATTAAATAAAAACAAGATATTTTACAATATTTATTTGATTGTCTTCTACCTATAATACTGTTTATCTACACACGTATCATAAACACTCTTTACTGCGTCGAAAAACTGCACGTTACGACCAGCATAATGTTATACTACTTGGTGAAAACTCATTTCTTATCTTAATATTTATACACTATGACCATATGTATCAATTTTCGACAAATTATGACAATCAAATTTAGAACGCCTACGTTCGTCTGCGTGCCGCCCCTAGTTTGTCAGTGAACTTGGTACTACTGAACAAGCTAAACAAGTGCAGAGAAATTATCAATGCCAATCAATGCCGGTCGAAAATCTTGAACACATCAAAGAGAGCTTATGATATGTGTATAGATAAACTAGTGTATTCAACTGTACATAATTAGGCATTATGTATCAGTCACATAAACTACTATTAGATAGTGAAATAAAGACTTGAAAACAAAATAAAAGTGGACTTTCTATAATAATATAAATAAATGCTGCTGTTGTGGCTCTGCCTACCATGCAAGGGGTCCCGGGTTGGATCCCCTGCTGGGGATAAAGAAAAATAAACCCCAGGTCTTGGATGTTTCAATTTGTATGACGTCGCTGTTTTGGTTCCCACGACACAGGGTATCCTAGTGGAGCCAGAAGCAATGTATTTGCTTGTACATAAATATTAATTCATGTTTAAATATGTATCGCACAATTTACTAACAAAAGTTTGAGGATAAATGAAATTATCTATATGGTTTTTTGTAATATTTCATTCGGGATGGTTTTATAAAGAGAAAACTAATTAATATGTGGTAGTTTCCTTCTCCAGAACCTAAGAATACCTAAGAAATTTTTTTAATATGGCTTTTAGCAAGAATATATCCACAGTAATACAGACTTGATTTTAAATTATTTGTTAGTTTGGATTTGTCCTCTTTAGAACCCCACAAAATATAATTCAAAAGTTTAGTTCAATACCTTTGAAATTTTCTTTTTTTCGTAAATAGCTGCCGTTTTGAAGCGCTATTTCGCTTCGTAGAAAAGTCTTCTTCTAATATATCTTTCCACCACAAGCTGTGCAAAATTCGCGTCACGACTCGTGATGCTCCAAACTCAGAGCTGTAAAGATTTCATTTGATAACAATTTGTTACCTTTTCATCCAACCCATATTCAATTCTACCCTGATATAATGCCGAAGGCATGTTTCTGCAATCCTGCAAATCGTATATAGGTACTTCTTTAGAAGCATAAATTAGTCTACCTTATGGGATACAAATATATAGAGCCATTTAAATTTTTTGGCAAGCATAATGAACATTTTATCGAGCCTTTAAGGTACCCACCACAATATTTCCAGCAATGTGGCTAATCACATGATTTTGAAAATCAGGATCATCATGGATTCTACTTGGCGGAAAATCATCTTCATTCAGCTCGTTTTCTGATCCGTGGTTTCTGGTTATTCGGTATTGTCAAACCTACCAGCGGATGTTGTTGGATTCACAAAATACATTAGTTGCAAATCAAATCAAATCAAATCAAAAATCATTTATTTTCATAGGATGTTATTACATCACTTAGATCCGTCATTACATTTTTTTGGGTGAGTTCACTAACACAATGGCGGAATCTGTGGAGAAGAGCTCACCGAAGAAACTCCACAGTCGTCGCATCTTTTGCGTTTCCTTTTTTAAATAAAATATTGTCAAATTACAAAATGAATGCTAATTATATATCGAAACAGCCTGTTACTCAAACAATCTATTCCCATGGACATCTGTCCTCTAAGTAATCAGATATCCTATAGTAACCTTTTTTATACAATTTCTGTTTTATTATTATTTTAAACTTGTCTAAAGGTAAGTTTTTAATATCAGTAGGGACCTTATTGTAATAGCGTATACAATTGCCTTTAAAAGAATTACTAATTTTATGTAGTCGGCTTACATAAGCAACCAACTTGTCTTTATTTCTGGTATTTATATTGTGTATATCACTGTACTTCTGAAAATTAGTTATATTTCTTTTTACATACACAAGATTGTCATAGATATATTGAGACACAAATGTCAGAATATTGATTTCTTTAAACTTTTCCCTCAGTGACACTCTAGGCCCTAATCTATAAATTGCACGAACAGCCCGTTTCTGCAGAATAAATATGCTATTAGGATTCGCAGCGTGGCCCCACAATAAAATAAAATACCATTGCATTTAGGCCGTTCAATACAAAGGTCCTAAATGTTAATATTGCAATGTTTTCTAGTTGCACACAATTCCCTTTTTCGCAAAATTGTAATTACATTTGACAAAGTAGTACCTATACTGTAGATAACTTTAAATTGCAACTCATTTGGATTGTCATTGTTTGCATCTATAAATATATGGTTCCTGTATTTACTTCTAACGGTTCTACGGAGTATGGTCTGCATGCGTATTGTGTCACAGATTTTGTGATAATTTCAAGATACTTTTCTACCGAGCAAAATATCAAATTACTTTTCTGTCAGTGAATACACGCGGACACTCATGAATTATGAGATTCATAAGGCATGATCAACAAACTAATAAAAGTAACTGCTTTAATACTCAGTATTTTGCTGAATTTGAGATTTACAAATGGCTGTTTTGGCCTAACGTCGCCTTAAGTTGAAATTGTAAGTTCCACTGGTGCACGCTTGATTTTAACTTCTGGAAATAGGAATAGGTTCCGTCCTATCCGTCTTACTACAAAAAAACATAGTATAACGTCAAAATAAACGTCATACACCATACATTTTTGTGTTTAAACATATCACAGAAGTCTAATTGTTTGTAGTAAGACCGCAGCTTTAACACGAGCCATTTTAAATCATAAGACTGAGACTGAGATAGGCTGATAAGGACTCAACAAAAAAGCGGGAAGTGGGGATTTTTTCCTTCGTACTTGCAACATTAACATGAACATGAACAAATTGGATAGAAACATTGCATGAAATCAATAGCTCACTTGTGCAATTTGATCCCACTTGGTTTTTTGGTATTTTACAGCAGTTGTTTGAAATTTAATAGCACAAATCGTCATTTTGCAATTTTTTTCGGAGATGTTTTCGTAACAAACCTCGTTCAAAGACTGATTGACTGAGATTTCCAAAAGCCACCCTCCTGTCAAATAGATGAACCTTTTCGATGCTTTTTTTCGGGGCGCGTATTAGGATTCTAAAGGAAAAACTGGTTATGTCAGAGGTTTATTTTAAAATAAGTAAGATCGTTTTATTTTAACACTTTTGTCAGGGTCCAGTAGATCTATGTCTCTGCCGTGTAGAAAATTTCATCAAAGTCCTTTTAAAGTTTCTGTTTTGAAGGATGCTAAGGAGCTCTCCTTCTTCTATATGACGTAAGGTTAGGCCAATCAAAACGCGATTGTATTTAAAACGTTTGGAATTTGAAAGGATTTGTTAAAAGATACACAATAGAGCTACATGTTTCTCAATTAACAATACTATAAAAATAATTTCCATCTACAATACATTTGTCGTCTGCTAAGTAAACGGTTAACGCACGTATTTCAATAGCTCGGTACCTACTTACCTCAATATTTTTCTCAATTAATGGCAGGCAATACTACTAGCTATCATAACATCTTAAACAGTGTTACCAGATGAAAACTATAAACTACCGTGTTTATCTGTTAAAATTACGGTGTTTAAGACATAAATTAACGTAGAATCATTTGGAAAATACTGTGTAAATTACCGTATAAAATGCAACCGAAACAACCTTGAACCGCAACCGCACTGCACTTTATGGTCAGCTGTCACGTCAAATAGACATCTTTTTCACAAAAATACTTCATTTTAATATTATTTCCTTTAGACCCATTTATTTATCAACAAAATCCCTTGTTTTAATTAATCTTACCCTTATCCGAGAGCTAAACAACAAAATTATAGTGCAAATAGCTCAAGTAAGTAAATACCCACCCATATGTCACAAGCTGACACCGAATGCCCGCTATGCCCCAGGAAATTCAAGAAAAATGGGCTCCAGCGTCACATGAGATCAGCACACAACGATGTACTAAACCAATCAGCATCCGCTACTCTTAAAACAACCACCGATGGGCAAACACCAATGTCACCTTTGGAAGAAGCCTTCGGATCCCCATTCCTGAATGCCATCCAACCCAAGTCTGGCATCTGGCGAAGGCATTGGGACAACGTCTGTAACCTTCATGGCAAGCTATACGACCTCCCATGCGGTACTGCCAGTAGAAAAGTCGTACAGTCAAACTGCAAAGAGACAAAAACGTTAGAAAAATGAAAGATATACTGAGACTACTCGATCGGCGCCTAAAACTCTGGGCAGACAAACGTTTCGAGGAACTCATCACGGAATCCACCAAAGCAGATAAATCTATATGGAATACAAGAAACCGGAAACAAAACAACAATGACCAAGAAACAAAATTATTCACACGACTGATACTACATGGAAAAACGCGGGAAGCGCTCAACTGGCTCCTCACAAAAGACACGAGCAAAGTTTTAAACCCAGACACTGAAGTTGATCCATCCGGTAAAACCGTCAGTGATGTGCTGAGAGAAAAGCACCCCCCGCCTAATACTCCAGATCCCGCTTTATTCACTCTCCCCAAAGACGTCACAAAACTCCCACCACTCCTTGAAATCGAAATAACTTGTGACCATGTCGAAACAGTTGCGAGAAAAGTACACGGCGGCGGAGGCCCCACTGGATGCACAGCCGAAAACTGGAAAGATTTCCTACTCCGCTTCGGCCAAGCAAGCGCCCATTTAAGAGAAGCCGTAGCGCAGCTCACAACCAAACTTAGCAACGAAACCATACCCTGGACATAAATACAAGCATTAATGTCAAGCCGACTTGTTGCTTTAGACAAATGCCCTGGCGTAAGACCTATCGGCATCGGCGAATGCCTACGAAGAATATTATCCAAATGCATGATCTTAGCAACAGGCTCTGAAGTCACTGAAGCATGCGGCCAGTCACAGCTCTGCAGTGGACTGGGCAGTGGCATCGAAGGCGCCATTCATGCCATGACCGATGTCTTCCAAAGAGATTGCCAACCTGGTTCAAACTGGGGAATGCTCCTCGTTGACGCGAACAATGCTTTTAACGCCGTGAATAGACAACTAGCCCTCTGGCAAGCAAGAATATACTGGCCACACTGCGCCCGCTTTCTTTATAATACTTACAATGGCCACGCTGAATTGGTATTTCGCGATTCTGATACAAGACTATATAGCAGAGAAGACGTAACCCAAGGAGACCCACTCGCAATGCCACTGTACGCGCTTGCAACACTACCAATAATTAACAAACTTAAAACCGAAAACACAGTCACACAGTGCTGGTACGCCGATGACTCCTCCGCGCAAGGCACTTTCCAAAGCCTACGAGAATGGTGGGACAACTTAAACAAAACAGGCCCAGCATACGGATACTTACCACAAGGTAAAAAATCATTTCTAATAGTGTCAGAAACCGACAAGTCTACCGCAGAAAAGACGTTCTCCGGTACCAACGTCTCCATGGTTACCGGCTCCCGCTTCCTAGGAGGCTACATAGGGACAGGAGGGGACGACTTCGTAAAAAAGAATGTAACCGAATGGATATCTATCATCGAGAAACTCACAACAATCTGCAAAAACTCACCTCAAGCCGCTTACACTGCCCTAACTAAAGCAGCTCAGTTTAAATGGTCCTTCCTACTTCGTGTCTTAAAAAATGCAGAAGAAATTTTTGAACCCTTAACTAACACATTACACGACAAATTCATACCAACACTAATCGGAGGCGAAATCACAAAACTTGAATTCCAGCTATTTACCCTCCCAGTCCACAAAGGCGGACTTGCCCTTTCTGACCCCTTCAACACACCAAACCGTGCATACCAAATCTCAAAACAGGGATCTACAATACTTTCAACAGCCCTAACCTAGATGAAAGACATAAACCTTGCTGAACACTACAATTCTTTGCGTGACGTAAGAAAGGAAGGAAACAAGGAAAAAGAAACATACGAGAACGAAACTCTAGAAAGCATTCTGACAAAATTACCATCCAAAAAGAAAAGAGCAATAGAAAGATCAATAGCGACAAAAATGAAAACAAAAACATCAACATGGCTTTCAGTAATACCGACAAGAAAAGACAACTTCGACTTATCACCCCACGAATTTAGAGATGCCCTGGCAATAAGATACCACCGCACACCAATCTCCATGCCTGGGACTTGCGACGGCTGCAGCAATGACAACTTCAACGTGGACCACGCCTTGTGCTGCAAAACAGGTGGCCTTATCACACGCAGACATAACGAAATAAGGGATCTTTTCTGTGAACTGGGCTGCGCGGAGACTTGGCTTGTCGGGGGGTATGGATTGCCCAGAGGGAGGCGTTATTTGATATCCGTGTCATAGACACCGACGCTCCCTCCCACGCATCACGCCCCGTAGCGGCTGTCCTTCGTTCAGCTGAAGAAGAAAAGAAAAGGAAGTACTGCGACCCATGCGAGACGCGCCACACCACCTTCACCCCTTTAGTAACCTCTGTCGACGGAGTTTTTGCTCCACAAATGATATCATTCACTAAACACCTCGCCGAAACGCTGGCGGACCGATGGAACCGGACCCCTGCCACAATAATGGCTGGCTACGAGCAAGAATTAAAACCGCCATCATCAGGGCTAGCAGCATGTGCATCCGCGGCACCCGCCATAGGTGGAATCGCACAGGCCTATATGAGGATGGAGCAGCAGTCCCACACGTCTTGAACTAGAATGAATATCCTATTTATATTCTCTGTACTTATTTTCATGAATCTTTTGCTTGATAAATTTCTTATTTATGAAAAAAAAAACAACCTTGAATTTAGATGTTTTTATTTAAAATGAATCTAAAATAAGAACTTCTTTATCATATATGGCTGCCGTCATTTTTGATAACATGTTCTTAGTAGGTGTAAAATCAACACAGTCATGACCATTCCGGTGAATAGCGAGCGTATTATATATATAGTTGAGCGAGGTATATTTCCCTTAATGGTTTTCGGTATCAGCTTGTTTGTTGCTCCTTTTCTTCGTTTTTATGTCGTCGATTTGACTGAATATTATTTCACACAAAAGTTAAAAAATACCATCGGATCTCTGCGACCCGATGTCGGCCCATTGGTCTATCTTCGATTTCAAACTTTTATTGTGTGTGCTACTTCCCTACATGGTAGTTAATATCTAAGAATACCGTAGAAAAAGACACGGTAGTGGATCGCTACCGTAGACCGTGTATTAGCCAAAAATACCGTGGTTCTACGGTAATTACCGTGTACCTGGTAACACTGATCTTAAAGGTATATCATTATATTTTGAGACAATAGAATGAACTAACTTATCCTTTACCCCATCACATTTTTTTTCACCAAAAAGTGGCAACATCGGACCTGTCAGTTTCCTTTGTATATGGAACAATTAGGGTAAACTGTATACTGACATTAACCTTAAGCTGGGTATTCACGGTCAGTTTGATGGACGATAGAATTGATTCGATCTATCGACGATCAGACCATCATCGGACCGTGAGTGTGAAATCATACAATGAAATTTTTAACGGATGCCAACCACGGATTTCCTTAGCATCGTCGACCAAACTCAAAACAAGGTACTCTGTGATCAAACTGCGCTGCGCGTTCGGTCGTTTTTTCTATCAGTCGGAGCCAGTGCTGCCATTTCAGCACTTTCGGCGCTAGATCTAGCGGATTTTTGGTAAGTTTAACGCGCATTTTAGAGTGCTTTTTTATTTTTTATTTCGTACGCAATACAGTAAATGAGATCGATTGTATAAAATAAAGCATAGACAGACAAGATAAGGTCTATTGAATGAAGAGGCCAGATATCTCTAGGGGGGTATTTTTTCCTAAACTATACTTTATTTTGAGAATTTCATTTTAAGTTGAATTCTTTAGTTACAATAAGAGACATTTTCAAATAAAATAAATGAGAGTAATTGCATGTCTTTTAGTGTTGAAAATTGGAGCTAAATCTAGCCCTTTTTTTGATCCCTGAGTTATAGAATCTTCGTCGTGAGTGGGGAAATCGAACGGCTTTATCAGATCTATCGAATGTCTCTGATCGTCGATAGATCGAATCAGTTTTATAGTCGATCAAACTGACCGTGAATGCTCAGCTTTGGACTATTTATCCCTTTATAGTCTAAAGCTATTACCGCGATACAGGACTCAAGCACGCCTCAGACACATTATGCAGATTCACCATTATTTAATTCGTAGAAACCTCATCTTATATTCATTATACACATCATACGTCTACCTACTACCTCTTCACAAAATCAAAAGGCATAACATAAGCTTAAATTCTTTCATCATGATTCTTTCTATTCTTCGCCTTTGGCTGGGTGCGGTGCGGCAAGTGTCTTTGGCGTAAAACACGAGCAGCATATTGATTTTGAAATGGCGGACGTGCAAGAACCAATATGGCGTCCATATCGTAGTGCCTTCTAAAGATGCAATCACTTCTTGGACAAATAAAGGTTGGTTATTGTTATTGTAGCTTTTATGTGAAACCATTCCATCACTGTCCCGTAAGCATATGTAATGGGGATATCTACTCGTATATTTGTTGACCAGAAACATCATGAGGAAGCATGTTAGAGATACACCTGATACAACATTTCTTAAGAAGGGGGTAGCGGGGCACATGGGAATATCAGAGATGCATACATAGAGATGTAAAAATACCATATAATACCAAATCATCCGGTATTCTATCAGTATTATACAATAACATACCTACGGTATGTTCGGTATTTTTGGTATTTTATTTTTCACATAGATTGGTGACTGTTAACTAAACTGTCATCATCATATAAAATCACATTGAGATGATGATCAGATTATGCTTCAATATTAGTTTTATTTCATATTATTATAAGCAACCATCTGTTTCTATATTTCTACTAATTTCGACATATAAATGTTATTTATAACGTACAAAGGTAGGTATGTACTTTACTATTCATTACTACATTATCTCAAACTTCAACCATACAAAACCACTCCACGCCAAACAATACGGTTTCACTAGGGGTAAATTGACTACTGATGCAGATATTACCCTTATATTTCATATTTATTCTGCTTGAGAGGCCGCACAGCATGCTATCGGAGTTTTTTGCGATCTGTCGAAGGCATTTGATTGTGTTGATTATAATACGCTATTAATGAAATTAAATCATTACGGAGTTAGAAATAAAGCGTTGGATCTGCTAAGATCATACCTAAGCAATATAATTCAAAAGGCAGCAGTCAACGGCGTTAAATCTGATGGATCGGGTGTAAAAATTGGCATTCCACAATGCTCCATATTAGGCCATTTCTTATTCCTGCTATATATTAACGATCTGCCTTTCATGATGGAGAAATTGACTGAGATAGTGTTTTTTGATGATGATACTTCAGTTAATAATTTATTGTTAAACGCTAGTAAAACCAAGTGTATCAAATTATCACTTCCAAATGTCAGGCAAGTTGAGACTAGTTTAGTGTTAGACAGCAACGCGTAAATGAACATCACAAACAGAATTTCTAAATGATACGAAGTTTCTTGGAGTAATCATTGATAGCAAAATGCAGTGGGGACCCCACATAGATAAATTAGCTGGTAAATTAAGTTCTGTGGCTTACTACTTACTGTGGCTAGTATATTTTAGTTACTTTCATAGTGTCATTTTCTATGGTATCTTGTTGTAGGGGAAAGCAGCGGATATTCTAACTATTTTTATTTTACAGAAAAGAGCTAGTCGACCAATGTATTATTTAAAACGCGCAGACTCCTTAAGAGAGCTTTTTGAACAAATTTACATTCTAACTGTTGCTAGTTAATTTATTTTCGAAAATATAATAAACGTATGCAAGAACCTTACAACATTTTCCAAACTTAGCTATAGCTGTAATGTTTACCTAAGAAATAATCACAGACTATTTGCGCCCGATTTAGATCCGCGAAGGTTAGCAATTCTTTCAAGGGTCAGTGCATTCTCTACTACAACAAGATACCTCTGGAGATTTTGTAGTTCTGTAGAAAGACAAATAGAGGTATCCTGTGTTGAGTTGGATAGCCACATTACTGTCTGTGTCTACAGACCTCAGAGAGATGAAAAAGACCATGGCGATTTTAAAATATTCAAGAAAATTATGGAGGAAGCCCTCATTAAACTTTGTAATAACAGGAAAAAGTTAATTATTATTGTGGCGATCTTAATGTATATAGATACAACGATTAATAACTCTGTTCAAATCATTTAATTTATGTCATGTATTTATAGAGCCGACTAGAATTACACTTACGAGCCAAAGTTGCTTACACAAAGTGCATTCATAATTAAAAATGTAATTAACTGCTTACCCTCCGATCACAGTGGTCTATCAGTTTCATTCCCAATTGCTAGTAAAAATAAGACTGATCCATCATTTTATAGGCCTATTACATCCCATGGACTAGAGACGTATATGAAAAACTTAGGTATAAATATGCCAGTACCGGATTTTGATGAACAGAACCCTAACAAAATCTTCTTCAATATTATTCAAACAAAATTCGATACAGTTTTAAATTAAAGAAAGTCAGTGCCAACATTGTAAATCTAAATTTAATGGCTGGGCAACATTTGGAATTCGTAAAAGTAAAGCTATCTTGTATGACCTAAACTTTGATATAAAATAACTTTGGTAAGTATTTCATGACTATGTTAAAAAATATTCCAAAACTTTCAAGTTGGTTTGTAGAACTGCAAAAACTTTACACATTAATAGAAAAATACAAAATTCTAATAATATAATAAAAACGGTTTAGAAAATCATAAACCATAAAACTGGCAAAGTTATACCAAGGGACAATGATTTCTGCTTAAAGATAGGTGATAATGTTGTTAAATGCAACGCTGAGGTAGCTCGAGCTTTTGAAACAATCTTCACCAATGTACCCTTACTCACAAAAAAGCGTCTAAATTCAGCTCCATATGAAGCAGAGACTTTGTTAAAAAACAGCACTAGCATCAGTAATGTAGATTTAAAATTTCATCATGTATCATATTATTCATATGTAGGATATTGGCAAAACGTATAAGAAATAATCACAGACTACTTGCGCCCCGGTTTAGACTCGCGAAGGTTAGCAATTATTTCAAGGGTCAATGCATTCTCTACTACTACAAGATACCTCTGGAGATCTTGAAATTGCCATTTGAGCAATTTAAAAACCATGTTGAAGCGACTTATACAATACAATGTTCAAGATTAATTAAATGACGGGACTGTATGGGGTTAATCTGGCTCAGCACAGACCTTGCTGTTAATAATTTTGTAATTATTTAATCCTGCTTATGAATTATCATGATGATATTATAATATTTGTGTTAGTTAAGAACAAGCAATTTTTAAAAGAGATGTTAAAATCAATCTGTGGGAGTTTCTAAGCCCTGCTTCTCCCTCGGTGGTCCAATGTAGAGAAGTGACAATAAATTACGATTGCTAAATATATGTAAATATCTACAGTAATAAAGACATTTGGAATTTGGAATTTGAAATTGCCATTTGAGCAATTTGAAAAGAATGTTGAAGCGACTACGTCGAAAAATAGGGATATTACAGTGTTCAAGATGACTTAAATGATGGGACTGTATGGGGTTAAATTAACTCAACACAGACTTGCTATTAATAATTTTGTTATTATTTATTCCTGCATATTAATTATAATAATAAATATTGTAATATTTGTATTAGTTAAGAAAAACCAATTTTTAAAAGAGATCTAAAAATCTATCTGTGGGAGTTTCTACGTCCTACTTCTCCCACAGTGGTCAAATGTAGAGAAGGGGAAAAACTTTGCTAAGTATATGTAAATATCTGCAGTAATAAAAAAAAAATTGAATTGAATAATAATTCCAGGGCCAAAAGGGGCTTTTCTAGCTAAATATATTCAAAACTTGCCTCCACCAATTTCTGGGTTATGGATACTTATCGCCGCAGTAGGAACATCATTTTGCCAGAGGCAATTATAAGGAGAGCGACATCTTCGGGAGTAAAGTAAAAGGCTTGAGATGCGCGCAAATACTAGACTATTTTTATATACAACTTACTACAAAACTACGTGATGAATATAAATATACCTAAAAACTCAAAACTCAAAACTCAAAACGTTTATTCTGTAAATAGGCCACAAGGGCACTTTCACATGTCATTTCATTTCATTTTTTACAGAACATTTGGTATTATTATCATATTATCAGAAAAAAAAAAAAAGTACTTAATTATTGTTTCTGAGAGATGTAAAGAGTCTCATGTCATAATAAAATAATTAAAATATAAATAACAGAGATGTATAGTCTCTTTAGTCAATAATACAATGATAATAGGAGATGTAAATGGTCCCCACAGTCAAGAGTTGTATAATTAAATTAATCTTTGGAGGTGTAAAAGGCCTCCAAGTGTCCAGTAAAAGAAACTCTGGCAGTGAGGATGCTCACAATTAATTAGAACAATTCAGTCCCAAGCATTTTTATCGTCTATGTACTCTTTAATACTGTAGTAAGCTTTAGAAATAAGCCTTTGCTTGATGTATTTCTTGAACTTATTAATTGATAGATCTGTCAAAGTGCTTGGGAGTTTATTGTAAAATCTTACACAATTACCCTTGAACGAGTTTTTTATTTTATGGAGCCGAGTAGTGGGCACTGCAAGTTTGTCCTTGTTTCTAGTATTAAAGTTATGTATATCACAGTTTCTTCGAAAGTTAACAATGTTCTTATGGACATACATAATATTCTCGTAAATATATTGACTATGGACTGTCAATATATTTACTTCTTTAAACTTATTTCTAAGAGAATCTCTATTATTCATTTTATAAATTTTATAAATCGCACGAACAGCCCGCTTCTGCAGCACAAAAATAGTATTTATGTCAGCAGCACTGCCCCAGAGCAGAATACCGTAGGACATAATACTATGAAAATAACTAAAATAAACTAATCTGGCTGTTTTTAAATCTGTCAAGTGACGGATTTTCCTGCATGCAAAAGCTGCAGAGCTCAGTCTGTTCGATAGCTTATCAATATGTGGACCCCATTGGAGTTTGGAATCCAACGTTATACCTAGAAACACTGTGCTGGTTACCAATTCCAATTCCTCATTTTTAATTGTTATACATGTCTGATTATTTTTAACGTTAGTAGTAAGAAACTTAACACATTTAGTCTTTTTCTCATTTAATAGCAAATTATTAACATTAAACCAATTTACCACTCTTGATATGGTATTGTTCACGTGATCATCAGTAGCGTGTTGGTTTCGCTTTGTTTTAAAAATAAGTGAGGTGTCATCAGCAAACAGTACCATATCATGACAGTCCCTTCCTAGATAGGGTAAGTCATTTATATAGATGAGGAATAGGAAGGGTCCCAATATTGAGCCCTGTGGCACGCCCAAAGAAACCAATGATCCTGGTGATCGTTCTCCGTTTACGTCTACCCTTTGTATTCTTCCGTTCAGATAAGATTTTAACAAATTCAATGACGTGTCTCTAACTCCATAATGATGTAATTTCCTGATCAATGTTTCATGACAAACGCAATCAAAAGCCTTAGATAAGTCACAAAAAATGCCTAGGGCATCTTGTGACTCTTCCCAGGCATCAAAAATACTTTCAATGAACTGAATTCCGGCATCTGTTGTTGAACGACCGCGAGTGAATCCAAACTGTTTGTTATGCATTAGCTTATTTGATTCAAAATGATGTAATAGCTGTGATAAGATTAATTTCTCAAAAATTTTACTAAATGTTGGTAGTATTGATATAGGTCTGAAATTGGTGGGGTCTTGAGTACTACCTGCTTTGAAGAGGGGAATTATCTTACTTTGTTTCATTAAATCAGGAAATTCACCGCAGTCTATACAATTGTTGAAAATGACCGCTAGGTCAGGTGCAATTAATTCGATCAGGGATTTAACGACGTGAACAGAGAGTCCCCAAAGATCATTCGTTTTCTTAACATTTATCAATTTAAATGCCTTTACGACATCTGAACTTGTGACGTGCTTAAAATTCAAGTATGAAGCACACTCTGAGACATTATCTTTTAATATTGCAACAGCAGACAAATCTGTGACGGTCGTCAACTTATCTTAACATTACGTGGAAATATGACTAACATAGTCGACCGGCACAAGTACTCCCCCCTTTAGGGAAAAAATAAATGAATGTACTTATAACAATGAACAAAAATTTAAGTTAGAATCAAACAATAACCTTAAATGAATCAAAATAACTTTAAAAATGTGTATACCATAACAAACTTATATCAACTGCAATAATAACTAGTAGGATTTTAATAAACATAAATTGGATCTTAATTGTGCATACTATAACTTAACCTAAAGGTAAATCTTACACGAATTAGAAAAATAAAGGAACTACGGTTATGCGAATTCTACATAAGTTTCAAGAATTACTACTGACTAATCAAACCCAATAAATTAAAAGAACATAGGTTAGTACCTACTACATATCAGAAAAGTAACATAATAATTCAGCGTTAACAGTAAATTACTTAATATTTACCTACAGGCAAGTCTTGTATCTGGCCGCACACTACATAAAATAAACTAAAAACTGGAAAACAGAAAAACACTAGGAAAATGGGGCTTCGCGGTTAGTAAACTAACCTAACCTATAACCTGGAAAAGATCCGCAGGAGAGTCGTCTAAGTTATCGTCATAAGTTCTTAAATGAAGCCCCAGACACATTATATCTCTTCAGAAAGGTATTTTAGTTATTTATCAGTTAACCATGTACATTTTTTTTTGTTAATATTGAGTTAATTTACCGTAATTTGTATATGAATTGTTACAGATTGCACTAATTTTTGGTATAATGGGTGCTTGTAGACGACAAGAGTTATACAACATAAAATTCAAAGATGTTGAAGTCTTCGAAACTGCACTATTGATCAAAATAAGTTAAACTAAAACCAAGATAGACCGCTCTTTTACAATTACTGGGAAATATTATGAACAATGCAAAAAATACGTAGAGCTACGACCAACTGAGTGCAGCAATCCCAGTTTTTTTCTAAACTATATTGCCGGAAAATGCACGACACAGAGAGTTGGCATTAACATATTTGGAGCTTTAAGCAAAGTTATTGCCAGCTATCTTCAACTTACCAACCCCGAATTGTACACAGGACACTGCTTTCGCCGAACATCTGCGACCTAGTTGGCGCTGGTGGAGATATAACGGCACTAAAGCGACACGGTGGTTGGAAGTCAACGACAGTTGCAGAAGACTATATAGACAATTCAATGACTAACAAGATCGCTGTATTATCCAATTCAATACTTAACAGTATTGAAAATAACAGAAATGAGGTCAACATTAACATACCCTGTCCGAGTACCTCCAATAACGTTTCCTGGTCCGATTCAAATTCAATTTCATAATTGTAATATTCAGAACGTCAATAATTATTACAAGTAAAAATATATTTTTTATTATATTCAGCGTTTTATTTGCAATATTATTTTATGTATTATAGTATGAGAGTAGATAAAGTAGTGTATGACACTGTACATAACTTGGTCTTATAATACTCTTGTGATACTATAAAAAAAAACTCGCCTATGGCTCGTTTTTTTAAAACACACTCGAGTTATAAGAACCATTATTATGCAACAGTATCATAAACTACTATAATGTGACTGTTACATAATGGAGGGCATTAATACTCAAGAGTGGGTTTATGAAACGAGCCGTAGGCGAGTTTCATAATAATATCATTCGAGAGTTTTAATGCCTAATTATGTACAGTTACATACACTAGTTTATCTACACACATATCATAAGCTCTTTAATGTGTTCAGGAACCGCAAATTTTTCATATTTGTAATAGTTAAGCACAACCTGTTTTTAAAAGAGATCTAAAAATCTATCTGTGGTAGTTTCTACGCCCTTCTTCTCCCACAGTGGTCCAATGTAAATAAGAGGCAGAAAATAACTTTGACTTTGACATGTTCGACCGGCATGGTGGCATTGATAATTCCTTTGCACTTGTTTAGCTTGTTCAGTAGTACCAACTTCACAAACAAAGTAGGGGCGGCACGCAGGCGGGCGTCGGCGTTCGAAATTTGAATGTCATAATATGTAGAAAAATTACACATTATGGTCATAATGTGTAATTTTTCAGATAATAAATAAATTTTTACCAAGTAGTTTAACATTATGCTGATCGTAACGTGCGTTTTTTGTACGCAGTAAAGAGTGTTTATGACACGAGTGTAGATAAAAAATATCAATGCTATTTAATATAACTTATTGGACGTATTTATAATTTGTGTGATATTTAATTAAAACAAATAATACTGAAATTCAAAGTTTTTTTATTTCTGAAAATAAATTATAATTCATAAAAAATATACATATCTTTATGCCTAATTGGTTGACCATTTGGAATTTATTTTGACGTTATACCGCATAAGACTATGCATTACAAGCATACGATAAAATCTCTTCTTACATGAACGATTCATTTGTAAAATTCTGATAAAGAGTTTAGAAGTCAAATCTCAAATAAAGGGTATGGGTAAAAACTCGCAAATATAATCTCACGTAAATTATGGACGACACCGAACGGAAACATTGTCACATTGTTGTTCTGAGTATCGATCATGTACTCTTAGTACATATTATAAGTTGCTCATCCTTTTGTGCTGCATTTGCATCCTACAAATTTGCAATTAAGTACCATGCTTTCATAAAAAATCGTCATATTACAATAAAAAGTCACATCCGTAATTGTATTGCATAGCACTTACATAAAAGTATGTAGTTTATAATCCAGACTGTCTTCCTAAATGGAAACGGCGCGGCGTGATGCTTTGATATATTTTAATTTGAACAACAGGTAGGTCGATATTTATTTATTGAAAAAAAAAAACACAGCTATACATAAAATTAAACAAAAATGTAGATTAAATAATTAGGTCAATTAAACATTTCACTACGTAAATAGTCAAATAAGAACAAGCGAGGTTATATTCCATGAGACAGGTAGTCAGGTATATACAGCTTAAAAACTGGAAAATTCTAGATGTTTATATAGGTGGGGTACATTTATCATATATCTATCTTATAATTATCAGTGACACTAGCATATCGTTGAGGCATTGATAACCCGTTGCGGGGTGGGAAAAGTAGTCCACGCCCGAACCACAAAAAAAAAACGAGCATTAAGAAAGGCCTTAAAAGCATCAAAGATTGTGCGCCTACAACAACACCTCTCCAGATATTTCGAGATAGTTGAAGTAAGCGGAATCAACCTTATGAAAAATAACAAGTGGGGCTGGAGAGATAGTGCCATGTGTGAGTGCGGCGAAGAAAGACTGTGGAGCACATTGTAAAGCGCTGCCCCCTGACATCGTATAAAGGACCCCCAGAGATCTGTTTGACTTTTTCCCTGACGCAGCCAACTGGCTCAGATCACTAAACAATTTCCCATTCTTATAAGCCATACGACTAAATAAATAACTGCAATAGCAAATGTTTCTCTTTTCGACCTTATCTCCGCATACTAAAGAACAAAAGTGGAAAGCGCGGTTTCGCTCGGCTGTACTTAACTAGTACGCTACATACACTTATTTCGTGATTTTCTCTTTAGCATCGAGTGTTTTTTCATGTCGTACTGAGCATTTTGACATGCTCTCGCTAACATAATCGGCCTTGTTACCAAACTGAACGTATACCTATAGCTACCCATCGGAATCTCAGGTACATGCTGTCAGCATTCAGCAGACGAGACTGTAAAATATAGACACACCTTGGGTACGCCAATAAAGGGTTATTTTGGAACCCTAGCCTTTTGGCTAGGTATATAAAATGTTTGGCGTAACTACAACAAGGGCATAAAACACGCCATTTCACCCGAGACGTTGATATCCACCCGAGCCGCAGGCAAGGGTGAATAGTTAAATCGAGGGTAAAATGGGGTTTATGACCGAGTTATACACACTGCTTTTCACTTCGATTGCGAGAAAATGAAACAATGGCATACAAATGATCGTAAAACAACAATCATAAAACAGCAACAAATTGCAAAGAATGATAAGAGCTTCCCACCAATTTTCTTTTCTATTTTGTTTTTAATTTTCGACATGAGACATTAGAATAAGGTACCTCATACTGCCAAGTCATTTAATGGTTCGACAAGTTTTTAAATAATAATTGACTTCTGTAACGCAATGCGCGCTGACTCGAATAACTTCTCGCTCACACACACACTATCTGTCTTCCTCAACCAGTTTTGCACACGGCACCAGCGCCCGACTGATATAAAAACAGCACCGTTCGGCGTAAACATTCACTGCCCACTGCCCTGGGCAGACTCACCGCTCTGCTCCGCAATGCATGAGCCGCTCAGGGTCGTCCACTGGACGCTGCAAGCTGTCGCTGCCCGGCTATTTCGTCTACCGCAAGGACGAGAAGTCCACCAGCGGCCGGGCCTTTCGAGGCTTGGCAGTCATCGTCGGCAGGAAGATCGTCCACCAGCTCGTTGACGCCCAGGAGTATACATCCCTGTATGCTTTGGGCGTCGATCTCCAGGTCGCCGGCCAGGTGCTGCGACTCTACGCCGCCTACAAGCCCCCCAGTACACCAATCCGCACCGCCGAGCTACGGGGGTTGCTACAGTCGCCGCATCCGACACTCGTCGCTGGCGACCTCAACGCCAAGCACACCGTCTGGAACTCCACCAGGGTGTGCCCAGCTGGACGCGCCATCCTTGCCGACTCCGTGAGCCATAACTACGATGTCATCGGTCCCGACGAGCCCACCCACTTCGATTCGCGGGCTGGTTGGGACACCATCGACGTCGTAGTCGTCAGAGGTCTCCGGACTCCGCCGAGCCAGGAGGTTCTCCCTGACCTCCCATCGGACCACAGGCCAGTACTTCTCGTCCTGGCGGACCTGCCCACCCGGGTCTCTCCGCCAGCATCACGCCGACGATACCAGTGGGGCGCCTTCACCGCCGCCCTCGACCAGTCTTCGACCACATGTCCAGTCAACCAGCCGGAAGACGTTGACCGCCTGGCATCGCTGCTAACCACCCAGATCCGAGACGCGCTCGACCTATCATCGCACACCGTAGCTCGCGGGGGGAAGCCCAATCCTCTTACTGCTGAGCTACGCGCACTCATCCGCGATAAGCGCGCTCTCCGGAAGCAGTGGCAGCAAACCCGCTGCCCATCGATGAAGACCAGGCTCAACGCCATGACGGCAGAGCTGAAGCGCCGACTTGATCTCCACGCCGAAGAATCTTGGGAACGCCACGTCGAGTCCATGGGCGACCACGTCCCCTCCGTGCATCGCCTATGCCGGGATTTGTCGACTACTCCAACTCCCGTCCGACCAATCCTGGGCAGCGACGGCCTACCAAGATTTCGAGCCCAAGACCGTGCAGGGATCTTCGCCGAATGCCTCGAGAAGCAGTTCAAGCCGAACCCTACGGATGATGTGGAGCACGTCGCAGCAGTCGAGAGACACCTGCGAGAGTACTTCGCCTCGCCGATAGCTCCCGAAGAGGACCCCACCGTCGTCACGCCCGGCCAGATCATGCGTGCATTCAGACGTACCAAGCCCAGGAAAGCCCCGGGCGCAGACCGCATACCTAACATGGCGCTGCTACATTTGCCGCCACGTACTGTGGCGGCCGTTACGCGCCTGTTTAACGGTATCTTGCGCACGGGCCACTTCCCAACCCAATGGAAGGAGGGCTTGGTCATCATGTTGCCCAAGCCGGGCAAAGACTCCAAGCTGCCTGAGAGCTATCGGCCGATAACTCTACTGAGTACCATCTCAAAGGTGTTTGAGAAACTCCTGCTGGCGAAGCTACTGCCCCACATCCAGCCGCGCCCAGAACAGTTCGGCTTCAGGCCCGAGCATTCTACGACGCTTCAGCTCACCAGAGTACTGAATGACATGACGGTTTGTTTAAACAAGAAGGAATACACTGTCGCAGCACTCCTGGACATGGAGAAGGCATTTGACAGAGTATGGCACGAGGGGTTGCTGTACAAATTGTCGACGTCTCCAGCCCCAAGAAGACTGGTCCAGATCATCGCCTCCTTCCTGAAGAATCGCCGCTTCCGAGTGATGGTGGAAGACGCCGTCTCCGAGGAACACCCCGTTGCAGCCGGCGTCCCTCAGGGGTCCTGCCTGTCTCCAGCCTGTTACTCTCAATATACGGACGACATCCCCGTCGGGCCGGGTGCCCAGCTGGCACTCTTCGCCGACGACGCTGCCTACTACGCGTCGTCGATCCAGGCACGGCACGCTGCCGTCAAACTGCAGCGCACCCTGGACATCTTGCCCGACTGGCTCGCCAAGTGGCGGTTGTCCGTCAACGTTGGGAAGACGCAGGCGCTCATCACAGGCCAGTCCCCCCTTCCACCACCACTCCAGCTCCAAGGACAGGACATCGCGTGGTCTCCGCAGGTGAAGTACCTGGGAGTGACCATCGATCGCCGGCTCACCATGAAGCAACATGTCGACAACGTCGTCAACCAGGTCAAGGTGGCACGCGCCAAGCTGCGTCCACTTCTCGACTCCAGCCTCCCTCTGAGGGCGAAGCTCGGGATCTACAAGTGCTACGTGAGATCCCGCCTCACCTACGCGGCCCCGGCATGGTACGCCCTGTGCTCGGAGACGAACAAACGGAGACTCCGAGCCCAAGAGAACCTCTCTTTGCGTACCATCGTCGACGCCCCCCGCTACGTGAGGAATGCGACGATCCAGAGGGACCTCAGATGGGAACCAGTGGACCAGTTTGTCCAGAGGCTGGCGAAGGGCATGTTCGCGCGTGCGGATAGCTCTCAACATCCGCATATCCGCGACATGGCGCCGCACCACGCGCGCCCGCCGACCGCCGCCGCCTGCCACGCGACCTGGTTGCCTAGCCGGCGATCATCCAATGGAACACCCCTCGTGAGAAGATCTCCACCGCCCGCGAGGGCCCCCCGATGACCTGTCCATAGGAGTGGACAGAGGCGCTTCTTCAGGAAGAGATCCGATGATCTGACCCTGACTCCCCACGCCCCAGAATGGGTGCGTGAGATGATTTCTTGATTGATTGTAAACATTCATTCTTAGCTAGGCAGCCAACCTGTGCGATAGCCTCCGGCAGTCCTCAGGTGAAGCTCGGCCAAAGATTGCGATAGCCCTCGGCAGTCCATTCTGAAGCCCATGCTAGGTACTTACGCAGTAGTGTGCGATAGCCCTCGGCAGTCCACCCATATTGCGAGTACATGTGTATATTATTTACCTAGGAAACCTACTTATGTATGTTCTGGATATTTACTATAACTAAACCTTTGAAGAAGTTTCAAATATATGTGTCAAACCATATGCTGTTTCAATCAGGCACCCTACACTTCTATTTTATCTAGTTTTAATAATTTAGTAACAGAAAACACGAATGTGAAATTTATTAAAGCAAATCAGCTAAAATAACAACTTTATTCTAAGAATGTTTATTGTATGTGTGGCTGTTAGGCCAGATTATCTCAGCCTTTAAAACATTTTACTTTGTACACTAGAGCATAAAAGTGGCATTTTGTGCAGCAGCATACATCCAGCACAAACCCGAACTTTGCGAGCATGTGAAGTGAAATGGTAGATTTCCTACGATTTCGCAAAAGCAAAGTTGACGAAGCGAGAAGTTTACGGCACGAGCCAAAGGCGATGGTCGTAGCAAGGTTAGTAAAGAAGCCTTTTCGAACAAGTTCGAAGTTGCTATTTTGAGGTTAGAATGCGGAAAAAATCATTTTTTACAATTTTTTGCCAACATGGGCCTCGGGCCTCAGGGCCGGGCAACACGATGCATTCCGGTGCCGCTGCGGTGTGGGAATTATATGGTCGTAAAAAGTGGCTTGAAATGTGGATTAAAAAATTAAAAATTGTACTTTTTTTACAACTTTTTATTTCTTTCTTTCCATAAATCATATTTATTATTACTTTTGGCTACGGATCCTAAAATACCCTGTTATAGGTACACGGTACACTTCATTCTTATCTAACGTAACATTCGGCCTATCGACGTAGGTACAAGAACAACTCAATAGAACCGTATGAAGACAGCATCTCAGTCAAGACCGTTTATAACCGACTCCATCAGAAAATAAAATAAAAGTTCTAGTGCGAGTCGGACTCGCGCACCAAGGGTTTAAGTGTGTACGACACTTTTAGAGAGCTATTATGTATGTTTCGTATGTACTGTATATGGAAAAAGTACAGTCATCACGGGAATCCAGTCTTGGAAATTATTTCTGCTTTTTAACCTACTTTAAAATGGGCCGTTCTCAATTCGGTTATATTGCGTAACACAAGAGAAACAAACACGCAAATTACGATAAAGAGCAACTAAACCAGAAATAAGAACTATTAAATCTGCAAACTGAGAATATGTAGGAAACAAAACCGAAATAGTATTAGAATCTCAAAAACCTTCTCGATGCAGGCAAAACTTTAGAAAAGTTGTGAAGTGAATGGCGCCAAATAAAAAAAACTGCTACGTGTATTTCAAAAACAACAAATAACTGGCCAGTTACACCGACAGAAATCTAAACCGCTTTGAGCTGTTCATGTCGAAAGGAAACAACGGACAACACCCAGGAGTGGTCTTCATGTCGTGAGGGGGTCGGTGGGCGCAGCGTGGAGAGACCCTGTTCGGTCGGCATCGCGGCGAGGAAAGAAGAAGAGTGTTTTTTTTTGTTGGAGGGAAAAAATGGAATTACCCATGCCCAGGAGTTAGACCTCCCTGCTATGTCCTGGTACCTACAAATTGAGCGGGATCAGCTCGTATAGTAAACGGAGTAAAAACAAACCCTTTGTTGTGTTATTGATAAAATCGATTTCACTGTGATCTATGGAAGATGAAGAGTAAGGCCGATCGCGCTATATTTCTAAAGGCAGGTACCTCGTCCCCCGAATACCTCCGCATCACCCCCGCAACTCTCGTTTATTGTAAACTTACATTTCTATACTGTTATAAACATTTTACATTAATTTCACAGAGAGTCAGTCATTTTTTTTATTGAATATAAATAAATAAATTATCTTATTCAACGTCAAAATTATACTTACTTATAACTACAAGTAAATTTTTTTTTATATAAAAAAACGACTACACCGTTTCGGAAGGTGGGCCTCGGGGTTAAGAAGAAACGGCAAGAAACTCCCCCATACGTTTTTTTTTTTAAAGTGACTTTACAACAGGTACTGGTTTCGGTCTAAGGAAATTCGCCGGAGAGTGATAGACTTGATCCATCGCCCCTCGTCGAATTTCTGTGCGCTGAGATGGTATGGACCATGCAGTTTTGTCATCTAAGTATTCCTTAATACTATAATAGGACTTTCTTATCAGCTCATTTTTAACATAGTTTTTGAACCTCTTTTCAGGAAGGATCAATGATTCCTGTGGTATTTTATTGTAGAAGCGAATACAGTGCCCCATGAATGATGTGCCTACTTTACTTAGTCTAAATAATGGTAGTGCTAACCTATTTTTATTTCTAGTGTTAATTATATGGCTATCACCTACAATTTAAATAAAGCTATGTTTTTTCTTACATGCATGATATTCTCGTATATATATATAGACAGGTAACCGTAAGTATATTAATTTCTTTGAATTTTTCTCTTAATGATTCTCTAGCATCTAATTGATATATCGCCCTGATCGCCCTTTTTTGTAAGAAAAATATCGTATTTATATCTGCTGCTCTCCCCCAGAGCAATATTCCATAAGACATAATACTGTGAAAATAACTAAAGTAAACCAATCTGGCAGTTTCAACATCTGTAAGATATCTGATTTGTCTGACCGCAAAAGCGGCTGAGCTAAGTCTTCGTGCGAGATTAGTTATGTGAGGACCCCATTGAAGGTCAACGAGGTCCAATCTTTCAGATCCTATTCTAACACTGCTGTCAACCTGTCGTACATTAGGCAAACAAAATTTTATACATTTAGTCTTCTTTGAGTTTAATAACAGGTTGTTTACATTGAACCAACTTAACACATGAGAGAGTGTACTATTTGCGTCGTCTAGAATTTCTTCTTATCTTTTCACCTTGAAAATAATAGATGTGTCATCAGCAAATAGAACAATCTGAGTCATTTTTTCCACCATATAAGACAGGTCATTCATGTACACTAAGAAAAGGAACGGACCTAAGATAGAACCCTGGGGTACACCAATATTCATATGGGTTCCAGTGGACTTGCATCTGTTTATATCTACTTTTAGTAATCTTTACATTAAATAAGATTCCATTAATTTTAACGCATTATCTTTGATACCATAGTGTTGAAGTTTGAGCAAAAGAGTTTGATGGTCTACACAGTCAAAGGCCTTGGAAAGATCACAGAAAATATCTCTGTCTGTCTGTTGTTGATCTGCCTTTAGTGAATCCAAACTGTTTTTTGTGGAGTAGCCCAGATGCATTGAAGTGAGAGAGTAGTTGACTCAATATGACCTTTTCAAACACCTTGCTCAACACTGGCAATACAGATACAGGTCTGAAGTTGGCAGGGTCTTGTTTACTACCGGATTTGAAAAGTGGTATTAATCTGCTCATTTTCATGAGGTTAGGAAAAACTCCGTTTGCTATACATCTATTGAATGTGATTGCCATGTATGGTGCAATCACATCGATTACTGATTTAACCACGTTAACCGACATGCCCCATAAATCTTCAGTCTTTTTCATGCTAAGAAGTTTAAATGTTTTAACTATAGTTATAGAGCCTATTGGCTTGAAGTTAAAGCCATCCTTGTTTTGGGGCACATTTTCAACCAAGTAATCTAAAGACTTTTCAGAAGAGGATGGTAGTGCTTCTGTTGTTATTATTGGTATGGTACTGAAGAACTTTTCAAATGTGTTAGCAACGTCCTCGTTTGATGAGACTAATTGGTCGTTAACTTTTAAATTAAAACTAGATTCACTAGACCTAACCTTGCCTGTCTCTTTTTTAATAATGTTCCATGTAGTTTTAATTTTGTCGCCAGAAGCTTTGATTTAATTGTTAAGATGTAGGCACTTGGCTTTGTGGCAGTCTTCCCTAAAATTTTTAGAATAATTTTTGACAAAGACGTTAAACTCAGGACTGTGATCATAGGATTTTTGCTCATACAATTCATTTAGTCTGGACCTGCTCTGTCTTAAATCCTCTGTTGCCCATTCAGAGAATTTTGATTTGTTGTCAGGTCTCACTTTTGTCAGATTGAAAACCTTTTCAAATTCCGCAGATACAGATTTGAAAAAGCTGGAATATAATGTGTTCGGATCTTCACAGTAAGGTGTTAACGGTAGACTTGACACAAGTCCACTACGAAATTTTTCCATTTTCTTCAAAGTTACTGGTCTACACAACACTTTAACGGGCTTTATAGCATTACTTTCTTCAAATACTACAATCTGACCAGTGTGGTCTGAACTTAATGCCTTAACTATTTGTTTATCGTGAATACTAATTCACAGAATACGTTATCTAGACTAGTAGCGGAGGTAGCCGTTATTCGTGTAGGCTCCAGAAAGACATTGCACATTGCAGGATCCTAGTGCGAATAGAGCGGTTTGCGGTGTCTAGTAAATCTACGTTAAACTCGCCGCAAACTATGACGCGTTTGGACTTGTTTCTGGATGCAAGTTGAAGAACTTGTTCCATCACTGATTCAAAGACTTCAAAATCTCCTTTGCCCCGCCTGTACACACTAACAATAGTATATTTTTCCATCTCAACACACGAGACTTCAGCATTCATTTCGCTAGAAAGACTAACAATATCCTTTCGTTCTTTACACTTAAAACCATCTTTTACTAAAATTAAGGAACCACCTCTAGTTTTAGTCTTTCTATTGAAACAGCTTATCACTTTATAATTTGGTATGCTGAACTGCATTGCACACTCTTGCAGCCAGTGTTCTGTCATACAAAGTATATCTATTCTTTCGCTTTCTAAAAACATTTCTAATTCTAGTTGCTTGCCAGAAAAGCCTTGTATATTTTGGTGCATTACCTTTAAGCCGTGCTTTTCTGTTGTCGGTTGCGGCAGTTTAAAGATACAATAGTATCGTTTGTACATATTGCCTTGTCAGTAGTTACATGCTTCTTAGTACGTGTACTAATCGTTGTGGTGACCGTTATACAATTACATACTTCTGTTATACTGTTTATAACAGATTCTAAAATAAATGAAGCTAAAGACTTAGCTATTACGTCAGTGTCAATTTTAGCAATAAAACAAACTTTGATGTCCTCACTGTTTCCGTCAGTGATGTATTTACAAATTAATAGATTTGTGTCAAAGAATACAATTTTTGTATTGCGTACAGTCATATTATACATATACATATTTAACCTATGAGTAGCGTGCTGTTGCTTTCCATTCATTGTATTTTTGTAAGGGAAGGCACATAGAACAATCTTGCCCACTTCTAGATTAGAGAGAGCATCAACAAACTTTATCATAGTTTGTTTCCCTACACCTATACTATTCTCCATATATAATATTACGGTTCATATCACTCAGGCTAATACGATAATTACACATGTTTCTTATAACTGTTACTTACTTTAGGGCCATACCATGCTCCGTTTGTCCGTGAGAATGGTTTATCGTGTGGCATTTAACCCCTGCGCCTCAGATTTATAAATACCGAGTCCGCGAGCGAAACTGCGTTTAATATAGCCAAAAATAGTCTCCTCCGTACTGACCGCTTACATACTCAGGACCGACCTCTAACGTCTCTGCATGTTTGCCGTATGGACACCCCCCAACTAGCAAAATGCGAAGCAACTACCAACCGCATTTTAATGTCAGGTCTTGACCCCATAGTCATAGTATCAGTCTATCTGCCGGCCGGACAGAAGATGATAGCTAATGATATCAGAGCCCTCTTAGAACTAGGTAGTACCTACAGTTATCCTAGCCTGTGACTTCAACAGCAAGCACCAGCAATGGAACTGTAATGAGACAATTACCAACGAACGGGCCATAGACGGACTTCTCGAATCCATCGATGACTGCGAAGTCATAACTCCCTATGCCCCGACCCATTACTCCTACACAAATGACCACAGACCAGAAATTCTCTCCTACTGTATTTTCAAAAACATTAGCCTCCCAGTCTGGGATATAAGTGTACTTAGCGAGCTTCACTCGGATCATAAACCGGTCTTATACCATTCGACCGACCGACTGAAACCAGGACCGTTATTAACAATCTTAAATTCAAACAAGCTCTCAGCAAACTGGACCGAAGATTAGATATCACATCAGTAATTGACAATAGAGCCAAACTAGAAGCCGAAATCTCTGACACAGGCAACAGTCTCAACGAAGCCCTAACCGGCGCCTCTAGCGAGGTTTCGGTACAGGACAACTATCGCTTCAAACTCCCAGTGGACTTGAGACTGCTGCTTAGTGCAAAGAACTCGACACAGAGAGATTATGATAACTGTCCCTCAGACAATCACAGTAAACAAATGCGTTGCCTCCAACGAGCCGCTACCAGAAGCATGCGCGAGCTCAGAGACAGTCGATTGAACGAGTTTGTCTCCAGCATAGCCCCAAGTCACACTGCCATATTTAAATTCAGTAAATACCTCAAATCTGATGTGATTCCCATGCCTCCTCTAAAACGGGCCAACGAACCCGCAGCCTTTGATGACGACAAAAAGGCCGAATGTCTTGCCGATAGCCTAAAAACCCAATGCACTCCCTACTCTCAACCAATATACCCCGATCATCTTAACATGGTCAATTCTGAAGTTGATCACAAAAGCTCTCTCCCCCCCATTGACTCCCTTCCCGAGATCACCCTTGAGGAGGTGCAAAGATTAATAAAGGAACTAAAACCTAAGAAAGCCCCGGGGCTTGATAAAATCACTAACACGGTAATAAAATCCTTCCCTCTCAGACTCCTCATAACCCTTACGGTAATTTTCCATGCCTCCCTTTGTCTCTGTGCCTTTCCAACCGCATGGAAAGAAGCTGACGTTATTGGCTTTCACAAACCCCGGAAAGATCGGACCGATCTCACTTGCTATCGCCCCATTAGCTTACTCTCTTCCATAGGCAAAGTCTACGAACGGCTTATTCTCAACCGACTCAAAGACATTTGCATAGATAAAAACCTCATACCCAACGAGCAGTTTGGCTTTAGACCCAAAAACTCGTGCGTCCAACAGGTGCACCGCATAACGGAGCACATTTACAAAGGGTTCCACACAACGGCAAAGTCCAAAGATACCGGTGCCATATTCTTTGACGTAGCGCAAGCTTTTGACAAAGTTTGGCAAAATGGTTTTATTTATAAACTTTACCAACTCAACCTCCCCGATAGGCTTGTACTCATTATCAAAGACTACCTCACGGAGGGCAGTTTTTCCATCGAGTAGAAAATAGCCCACCCCGTAGCCGCCGGAGTCCCGCAAGGTTCAGTTCTATTCCCTACCCCCTTTTCACTTTACGTCCAAGACGTCCCCCGCACGCCTAACGTCGAGCTAGATTAAAGAACGATACGGCGCTCTATTATACCAGTAGAAAGAGGGCGCGCGTTTGTCAAGCACTCCAGAAAGCAGTAACCGACCACAGTGAATGGGCTCTCAAATGGAGAATCTCTCTCTCAAAGAAAAGCGCAGCCATGCTTTTTTAAGACTCCAGCTGACCGCGCGCCCTCTTTACCACCCGAAATCACCCTCTTTGACTGCCCTATCCCCTGAGAGAATAAAGTGAAGTATTTAGGCGTGACATTAGAGTCCCGACTAAACTTAAAATCCCACATTAAAACAATCCGCGACAAAGCAGCCTTCTACATGGTTCTGGCTCAACACAGACCTTGCTGTTAATAATTTTGTAATTATTTATTCCTGCTTATTAATTATGATAATGATATATATAGATTTTGTATAAAATTATAAGCATAAGCAATTTTTAAAAGAGATCTAAAAATCAATCTGTGGTAATTTCTACGCCCTTCTTCTCCCACAGTGGTCCAAGGTAGAGAGGTGGCAAAAAATGACGATTGCTAAGTATATGTAAATATCTACAGTAATAAAGACATTTAGAATTTGGAATTTGGAATTTGGTAGGCTTCACCCGCTCATGAGAAGTAAAAGCAAACGCTGCAAAATAACTCTTTTTAAAATTTGCATCCGCCCGATCTTCACCTATGCAAGTCCAGTCTTTGCACACTGCTCCCACTCCCTTAAACCCCTTCAGGTTTTACAAAACTGCTTCATGCGAAAAGCCGTAGGTGCCCCGCGGTACATGAGCAAAGTCGACCTCCATAGTGACTTAAGACTCCCCACAGTAAAGCAATATATGAAAGAAGCGTCCGAACGCTACTTCATTAATGCATCTAGCCACCCAAACCCGCTTATGGTACAAGCATCCCCTTATGAACCGACCCCAGACATAAATAAGAAACACCTTTACAAAAGGAGCCCCAAAGACGTCCTTCTAGAACCGGAGGACGATATCACGAAAGATCTTAAAGCCCAAACACCCCCCGCCCCTCAGGCACGTCATCTTGATGAAGGCTGTGTTCCCGAAGCACTACAGCATCTCAGATACCAAATTTGGATTGAAAGAGTTCGCCGTCTCGATTCGACGGACACACAGTCTCCCCCTCCCCCTTTAAACCTCCCGGACTGAGGTTAGAGCCCCCCTAAATAACCCAAATATAGAGTAGTTTAGGATTACGATAGGTTTAAAAATCATAAAACCATCTCATATTAGCGGGGGCTATCTGCCTCCTAACATGCCGCTATCATGCCCTCTGACTATGAGCTGATTTCAGCTAGTAAAATAGGGTAAGCAGGCAAACTCCTCAAATATATATCATAAATACATTTATAGCGCCCTAAAGGGCAAATTTCAGGTAGACAGCCTTCAGCATATACCGAGGCCATGGCTCACAGTAAAATCAATACATAATTAAAAAATACAAGGGGTTGTTTTTAGCCCGTATACCACACGAGCTGATGCCCGCTCAATATATTATGGTCCGGCCCGGACATAGCAGGGAGGTCTGACTCCTGGGCACGGGTAATTACATTTTTTCCCCTCCATCAAAAAAAACTGCATTTAGTATCAAACGGAGCAACGTGATGGACGTTACAACATTGGTACGAGGATCTAGAATGCCTAGGCTATCTACGGTACGACTTTGGTGAGTATCGATGACGTAGACTAAAATGACTTGTATCAATTTCAATTTATTTATTGCTTTCTACATTGTTTTAGTACAATAGTAACATATTTGTATATAGGTACAGGTTGTTAGATGACAATGTAGCGCCCTGTAAGGGCTTTGTAATTTATCTTATTAATTAAGTAGTATCTTTACATAGTTATTATTTTTACACAATATAATTTAAAATAATAAGTAGGTAATGTCTAAATATCAATACAATTACTATATTTTATATATATAGAGCTATTAAAGTATTTTATCTACACACCTATCAAAACCCTCTTTACTGCGTTCAAAAACCGCACGTTACGATCAGCATTATGTTAAACTACTTGGTAAAAACTCGTTTCGTATCTGGAAAACTACACATTATGGTCATTATGTGTAGTTTTTCTACATATAATGACATTCAAATTTCGAACGCCGACACCCACCCGCGTGCCGTCCCTAGTTTGTCTGTGAAGTTGGTACTGACATTCAAATTTCGAACGCCGACGCCCGTCTGCGTGAAGTTTGTACTAAAGAACAAGCTAAACAATTGCAGAACCACAATGCCGATCAAACATGCGGTTCCTGAACACATCAAAGAGAGCTTATGATATGTGTGTAGATAAACTAGTGTATTATTGTATCTCGAGTGATATTATTATGAAACTCGCCTTCGGCTCGTTTCATAAACCCACTCTCGAGTTTTAATGCCCTCCATTATGCAGCAGTCACATAAACTACTATTATCTACACACGTATCATAAACCCTCTTTACTGCGTACAAAAACCGCACGTTACAATCAGCATAATGTTAAACTACTTGGTAAAAACTCATTTCTTATCTGAAAAATTACACATTATGACCATAACGTGTAATTTTTCTGCATATTATGACATTCAAATTTCGAACGCCGACGCCCGCCTGCTTGAAGTTGGTACTACAGAACAAGCTAAACAACTGCAGAGCCACAATGCCGGTCAAACATGCGGTTCCTGAACACATCCAAGAGAGCTTATGATATGTGTGAAGATAAACTAGTGTATGTAACTGTACATAATTAGGCATTAAAACTCTCGAGTGATATTATTATGAAACTCGCCTTCGGCTCGTTTCATAAACCCACTCTCGAGTATAAATGCCCTCCATTATGTAGCAGTCACAGTGACTGCTACATAATGGAGGGCGATATATCACTCGAGAGTTTTAATGCCTAATACATACACTAGTTTATCTACACACATATCATAAGCTCTCTTTGATGTGTTCAGGAACCGCATGTTTGACCGGCATTGTGGCTCTGAAGTTGTTTAGCTTGTTCTGTAGCACCAACTTCGGGCGTCGGCGTTCGAAATTTGAATGTTAGTACCAACTTCACAGACAAACTAGGGGCGGCATGCAGGCGGGCGTCGGCGTTCGAAATTTGAATGTCATTATATGTAGAAAAACTACACATAATGACCATAATGTGTAGTTTTCCAGATACGAAACGAGTTTTTAACAAGTAGTTTAACATAATGCTGATCGTAACGTGCGGTTTTTGAACGCAGTAAAGAGGGTTTATGATACGTGTGTAGATAAACTACTATTATCCTATTAAATTGTTTTAATTAATTAATTAATTAATATCTTGAAAGAATTCCTTCATGTTGTAATAGCATTTTTCTATTAGGCAATTTTTCAGTTGTTTTATAAAAGACATATATGACTCGACATTTTTTATATTATTGGGTATATTATTATATATTTTAATTAGCTTGGAGTGTGGGCTAGATGTGTATAGTTTCCTTATAGAAAAAGGTACTTTTAATTTATTTTAACCTCGGTCGTTTCTTTTTATGGTTTTAACAGGGAAGTATAAATGCATGTGTTTTCTTATGAACTTGCATGATTCGAGGATATAGATAGATGATAACGTTAATATTTTATGCTTCCCAAAATGTGGACGACAATAGTCTAACTAGTTAATATTTGTAAGAATTCTTAAACATTTCTTTTGTGGTATAAAGATACCTTGTATATCGGAACAATTTCCCCATAGGATTATACCATAAGTAAGTCTTGAATGCTGAGAGAGAAGTATTAAAGTAGGTTACTTTTATCAAATTATAGAGAGCATAAACAAAGCATGATAATTTATAAGATAAGTGGTTTATGTGAGATTTCCAGTTTAGTTCAGTGTTTCTGAATTTACGCATTCCAAAAGGGTATCTTTATATTTGTAAATTATTTTTAAAGGGGGTTTTGGTGTGGCTGGACACTGATTAATCTAGTTTTTATAGTTTTATTACAAATTAAGATTGGCGAGATTTTGGTTAATATTTAATCAAGTTTATTTTGTAATTCAGTTTCATTGTGGCAAGGCATCAATATTGAGATATCATCGGCGAATAAAATGGATTGGTTATTTAAGAAAATTGGAAGGTCATTCAAGTAAATTAAAAAGAGGATGCAGCCTAGGACGCTTCCTCGGGGAATGGCACCTGTTAGTTTAATTTAGTCTGATCTTATATTATGGATTTTTCCTGTCATGGGTTCTATATTTTCTATTTCCGTATACTGCAAGAATCTGCTCTCTTATCGTTCTTATCGTTATTATGTGCCCTAGGCTAGCTTTCTATGCTTGTATGTCGAGCTTACTATCCTAGCTACCTATCTGGCTTGGATAAAGTACAAATACGCTATCTACATAGATGTAGCTACTGCACTATCAGCCTACAATTAAAACACAAGAAGCTGACTTTTATTTTCTTACAACTAAACGTATTAGGGGTTATGTAGACAGTTATACCTATTTATTAAGTGATATTTGATAACGCGCTTCATGTCGTCTTGTACATTTCTCCCGCCATGTTGCGATTCAGTCGGTAGCACGACGATCTTCTTGGTCGGCCGCCTCAGCACGCGTCCGCTGCTCATAGTCACGTCGACCACTCCAAACTCACCATCCTTGCCGGGGTAGACCTTGGTGACTCGTCCACGGGGCCATGTGTTGCGAGGCAGGTTGGAGTCGCAGACCATGACAATGTCACCGACTTTGGGTGGCGCGCCGGTCGCATAGGGCTCCCGCCGGCGTTGAAGCATCGGACGGGAGACTTACCACCGGTGCGTCTTGCACATCACTCCCGCCCTTTCAAGTTCACAGGTCTGGAATACTTCAGCCCCCTAGAAGTCACCATCGGGCGGCACCGCGAGATGTGGTAAGTGGCGCTCTTCAACTGCATGACATCGCGCGCCGTCCACCTGGAGGTCGCCGCGTCCCTGAGCGCCGACTCCACCGTCAACGCCTTGCGCTGCATTTACTTTCTCGGTTCAAAGTTAATCATTTATTGTTAAACGCTGGTAAAATCAAGTGTAACAAATTCTTACTTCCAAATGTCAGGCAAGTTGAGACCAGTTTAGTGCTAGACAGCAATACGTTAGACCTAGTAAATGATACGAAGTTTCTTGGAATAACCGTTGATAGCAAATTGCAGTGGGAACCCCAATTAGATAAATTAGCTAGAAGATTAAGTTCCGCGGCTTACGCTATTAGGAACATCAGACAAAACACGGATGTGGCGACATCTAGGCTAGTAAATTTTAGTTACATTGATAGTGTCATTTCCTATGGTATCTTGTTGTGTGGGAAAGCAGCGGATATTCAAACTATCTATATTTAACAGATAAGAGCTATTCGAGCAATTTATAATTTAAAACGGTCAGACTCCTTAAGAAAGCTTTTTAAAGAAATTGACATACTAACTGTAGCTAGTCAATTTATTTTCGAAAACATAATGTATGCACACAAGAACCTTACAACATTTTTTAAAATTAACGATAGCTGTAATGTTAACTAAGAAATAATCAAAGACTGTTTAGAATCGCAAAGGTTAGCAAATATTTCAAGGGTCAGTGCATTCTGTACAAGATACCTCTGGAGATTTTGAAATCGCCATTTGAGCAATATAAAAACCAAATAAAATCGACTTTGTCGAAAAAGGGATATTGTAACGTTCAAGATTTCTCAAATGATGGGACTGTATGGGGTTAATCTAATTCAACACAGAACTTGCTGTTAAAATTTATTAATAATTTATTCCTGCTTATTAATTATAATAATTAATATTACAATGTTAAAAGAGATCTTAAAATCAATCAGTGGGGGTTTCGTCGCTCTTCTCCTACAGTAGTCAATGTAGAGAAGAGCAAAAAATTACGTTTGTTAAGTATATATAAATATCTACATTCATAAATACATTTGAATATGAACTTTGAACTTTGAATTCAATTCAAGGCAATTAATGGGTTAGGATACGTTTGCTTAGAGGTTGCTAATCAAATAGGGTTTAATTGAAGTCGGTTATTTTGTAAAGTTTTTGTGTAAATTATATTAATTCGGGACTAAGATCGTAAAACTCCGACTGCCTGTATTGTATGAACGGAGTCCGAGAGACAGTACCACAATCGGCGTTTGCGCAGTCAAGCCTCGTACCGAAACCCCGACAATGGCTGAGGCACGCACGTGGAACTATGCGCACGCGACTTTGGTAACGTAGTTACTTATACTTAGGTATACAATGACCTCTCTCTGACTTGTCATGGGTTAGTGAGAGCTGGATCCCACTGTTTAGTTGACAAAGTAGTATTGGTATTGTAGGTAGCGATACATGTGATAAACTGATATGGTAATGGTAAAGGTAGTCATCACGTCAGTCTATAGCTGCTGCAGTCCCCTTACATTGTTGATGAAGCCGTTCCAGTAAATATAAAAACAATATTATTACCTACATCCGTGATCTAAAGAGCTCCGTGTACTAGTGGTTTCAAGCTCGCTTCTCATGCCCGAGAAGCAGGTTCGAATCCGATGCTGATCATGTATCATAAGTAAATTAATAAACTTAAGTATACGGAGATAGAAAACATCGCGAGGAAACATTCATATATACATATATATAGCTGCGTTGGTCTTGCCATGCGCAAAATGGAGTACTGAATAGCTGGATTAACGTAAGCAAAATTGTGCCTCTTCCACCCCGCACGGGGAAAGGCGTGATGACAGATCTACACCAACATCTTTTGATTAGGATCCTTCTATGATCATGATTTGATTTATCCTTACCTAGGTACTCTAGGCTCCTCTAAGCCTTATGAAATAAAGTTTCTCTTAGTATGAGATTAGATAGTAGGTTCCTATCTAGATAGGAACATTGAACATTCAAACGTAGGTCTAGACCTACGTTTGAATGTTCATCAGAGTAATGTATCTATTTATTAGTTATATCGTAGTAACCATAAGTTCAACCATAAAACTCGTTGTGCCACCTCCGGAATAGCTCTCATTAAGGTTAATGAGAGCTAAAGGTTTAAAGGTTTAAAGGTTTAAACAGGCCCAGAACAACCGCGGCAACAAATAAAGTGTTATAATATGGATTTAACCTCTTGAATATTACCGGCGTTACATATATAAAGCCATTTTGTCGTTATAGGTTTAAAATTTTATTAGCTTGGCATAGGTTCCAAATCTCGATCCATCCCAATTACCCTCGGTTTTTGAGAGATTAAGCTTTAAAATTGTACAAGATCAACATATTCCTGAAAAACACTGAACATTGCCTGGGTAGCAACTACCCTTTCTGTGTGTGGAAATACTTAAAGAGAATTATATTCTATGAATATAAAGTGTTTTCATTACTCATACTCTGAAAGGGGGTCATTGTTCATCCAGGCACCGTGCTGAAAGTAGTACATGCCTGCTCTAAAGCAGAAAAGTAATAAAAAAATAAAATATGAATCGTAAGTAGTTTATATTGAACAACGCAATGGTATTAACCTATACAGCCATAAAACGATTAATTCTTCATTTATTAGTTTTGTTGACATTTAAATTATTTTAATATATATAATGTACTTTATGTATTTATTAGTCACTTTCAAGGCGAGATGTGATTTGCGAAATAAATTATAATTTTGATTTCAAGTGACTTTGTTTTTTAATAAAATAACTTTGATTTTAACTGGCTTGTGTTTACTTTCCTCGTATTCGTAATGAAAAGTAGAGTGTTTTACTCGGGTGATAGCACCCATTTCTGCCTCGAACTATTGGCGCTTCAGCCCTCGGTTAACAATCTACTATTAAATATAATCCCGATTTAAGTAAAAAACATATACTTAAAATAATCTTTATCCTGACGTATACTCCCACATCAGTATACTTTAAGGCACGGTAAATAATGGGTAAAAATACATTAACAGTTATGCGCAAAGGCGAGCTTATCTCTAAAAAGAGATTTCTTCCAGCAAACCTAGGCAGGATAGGACAGTCTATTGCTAGTAAGGGCAGTCTGGTGCACAATAAATTAAGTAACCTACGAACATACAAAAAAATATAAGAAGAGTAATATAATTAATTTTAATACGTACATATATCAACGTATATTATATGTATTAACAAAATACTTACATACTTAACCTTAATACGGAAGAGAAAGGAGGGAAAAGGGAGGAGAAAGGGATTCCTGCCCCTGGGAGAAAAGGAACTCGACACGTTCACGAAGAAAGGTGGGGTAGCGTGGATTCATCAAGATATTAAAAAGGCAGGAGAGTATGTGCATATATAATAAGTTTAATAATAATAATAAGTTTATTTATTTCTCTCTCACACAGTAAATTTACATAACAAATGTTATCTTAACTAGTATACAGCTAACCTATATATAATTTTCTGTATGAGGAACTGGTGTCCGTGCTAGGAGACCTGTATTACAGATCACCAGCCTCTCCAACTCTGAACAATGGTGGAAACTACAGTAGGTGAATAATACAGCATGATAAGATAATGGAAGGTTGTTGGAATTTATGTTTGAGAAAGAGTAGGAATGTGTATGTGTGGATGAGCAAGAGAATGAGTTGTGTATGCGCGTGTGAATGTTTGGTGTATGTGTGTGTAGATGTGTGAGGGAGGGTGTGTGTGTGTTGTGTGTGTGTGTGTGTGTGTGTGTGTGTGTGTGTGAGTGTGTATGGTTGATCAAGTAATGGTAAATATATGAGTAAGGGGGCAATTGTATATAACTAAGTAAGTATTTATCTCTTTATCGAAGAAGAATACTGTTGAAGAAGAAGTTGATGTCAATGTCATTTCAGAACAATTAATAATTCCTTAGTATTTTTATAGTCCAGACTCTTTGGGAAATTAGTAGTAACTTTTTTACAGTTATACTACTAAGGGAATAAATATTTAATTTGGAGTTAATTCGGTTGTATAAGAGATAGCCGAGAAAGCCAAAGAACCTGCCTGAAAAGGCTGTAGTCCAACGGGTAGATGATGAACAAACTACGGATTTAAGACGTTTGTTGATATTTAGTAATGGGTCGAATGTTAGTATCGCATGTTGTTTTAGAGTAGTGTTAAGTATAAAAAGTTTTTCCATCGAGTAGAAAAATAGCCCACCCCGTAGCCGCCGGAGTCCCGCAAGGTTCAGTTCTATTCCCTACCCCCTTTTCACTTTACGTCCAAGACGTCCCCCGCACGCCTAACGTCGAGCTAGATTAAAGAACGATACGGCGCTCTATTATACCAGTAGAAAGAGGGCGCGCGTTTGTCAAGCACTCCAGAAAGCAGTAACCGACCACAGTGAATGGGCTCTCAAATGGAGAATCTCTCTCTCAAAGAAAAGCGCAGCCATGCTTTTTTAAGACTCCAGCTGACCGCGCGCCCTCTTTACCACCCGAAATCACCCTCTTTGACTGCCCTATCCCCTGAGAGAATAAAGTGAAGTATTTAGGCGTGACATTAGAGTCCCGACTAAACTTAAAATCCCACATTAAAACAATCCGCGACAAAGCAGCCTTCTACATGGTTCTGGCTCAACACAGACCTTGCTGTTAATAATTTTGTAATTATTTATTCCTGCTTATTAATTATGATAATGATATATATAGATTTTGTATAAAATTATAAGCATAAGCAATTTTTAAAAGAGATCTAAAAATCAATCTGTGGTAATTTCTACGCCCTTCTTCTCCCACAGTGGTCCAAGGTAGAGAGGTGGCAAAAAATGACGATTGCTAAGTATATGTAAATATCTACAGTAATAAAGACATTTAGAATTTGGAATTTGGAATTTGGTAGGCTTCACCCGCTCATGAGAAGTAAAAGCAAACGCTGCAAAATAACTCTTTTTAAAATTTGCATCCGCCCGATCTTCACCTATGCAAGTCCAGTCTTTGCACACTGCTCCCACTCCCTTAAACCCCTTCAGGTTTTACAAAACTGCTTCATGCGAAAAGCCGTAGGTGCCCCGCGGTACATGAGCAAAGTCGACCTCCATAGTGACTTAAGACTCCCCACAGTAAAGCAATATATGAAAGAAGCGTCCGAACGCTACTTCATTAATGCATCTAGCCACCCAAACCCGCTTATGGTACAAGCATCCCCTTATGAACCGACCCCAGACATAAATAAGAAACACCTTTACAAAAGGAGCCCCAAAGACGTCCTTCTAGAACCGGAGGACGATATCACGAAAGATCTTAAAGCCCAAACACCCCCCGCCCCTCAGGCACGTCATCTTGATGAAGGCTGTGTTCCCGAAGCACTACAGCATCTCAGATACCAAATTTGGATTGAAAGAGTTCGCCGTCTCGATTCGACGGACACACAGTCTCCCCCTCCCCCTTTAAACCTCCCGGACTGAGGTTAGAGCCCCCCTAAATAACCCAAATATAGAGTAGTTTAGGATTACGATAGGTTTAAAAATCATAAAACCATCTCATATTAGCGGGGGCTATCTGCCTCCTAACATGCCGCTATCATGCCCTCTGACTATGAGCTGATTTCAGCTAGTAAAATAGGGTAAGCAGGCAAACTCCTCAAATATATATCATAAATACATTTATAGCGCCCTAAAGGGCAAATTTCAGGTAGACAGCCTTCAGCATATACCGAGGCCATGGCTCACAGTAAAATCAATACATAATTAAAAAATACAAGGGGTTGTTTTTAGCCCGTATACCACACGAGCTGATGCCCGCTCAATATATTATGGTCCGGCCCGGACATAGCAGGGAGGTCTGACTCCTGGGCACGGGTAATTACATTTTTTCCCCTCCATCAAAAAAAACTGCATTTAGTATCAAACGGAGCAACGTGATGGACGTTACAACATTGGTACGAGGATCTAGGATGCCTAGGCTATCTACGGTACGACTTTGGTGAGTATCGATGACGTAGACTAAAATGACTTGTATCAATTTCAATTTATTTATTGCTTTCTACATTGTTTTAGTACAATAGTAACATATTTGTATATAGGTACAGGTTGTTAGATGACAATGTAGCGCCCTGTAAGGGCTTTGTAATTTATCTTATTAATTAAGTAGTATCTTTACATAGTTATTATTTTTACACAATATAATTTAAAATAATAAGTAGGTAATGTCTAAATATCAATACAATTACTATATTTTCATTATATTATTATTATTCCATTATGATGATTGAGAGCTATTAAAGTATTTTATCTACACACCTATCATAAACCCTCTTTACTGCGTTCAAAAACCGCACGCTACGATCAGCATTATGTAACTACTTGGTAAAAACTCGTTTCGTATCTGGAAAACTACACATTATGGTCATTATGTGTAGTTTTTCTACATATAATGACATTCAAATTTCGAACGCCGACACCCACCCGCGTGCCGTCCCTAGTTTGTCTGTGAAGTTGGTACTGACATTCAAATTTCGAACGCCGACGCCCGTCTGCGTGAAGTTTGTACTAAAGAACAAGCTAAACAATTGCAGAACCACAATGCCGATCAAACATGCGGTTCCTGAACACATCAAAGAGAGCTTATGATATGTGTGTAGATAAACTAGTGTATTATTGTATCTCGAGTGATATTATTATGAAACTCGCCTTCGGCTCGTTTCATAAACCCACTCTCGAGTTTTAATGCCCTCCATTATGCAGCAGTCACATAAACTACTATTATCTACACACGTATCATAAACCCTCTTTACTGCGTACAAAAACCGCACGTTACAATCAGCATAATGTTAAACTACTTGGTAAAAACTCATTTCTTATCTGAAAAATTACACATTATGACCATAATGTGTAATTTTTCTGCATATTATGACATTCAAATTTCGAACGCCGATGCCCGCCTGCTTGAAGTTGGTACTACAGAACAAGCTAAACAACTGCAGAGCCACAATGCCGGTCAAACATGCGGTTCCTGAACACATCCAAGAGAGCTTATGATATGTGTGTAGATAAACTAGTGTATGTAACTGTACATAATTAGGCATTAAAACTCTCGAGTGATATTATTATGAAACTCGCCTTCGGCTCGTTTCATAAACCCACTCTCGAGTATAAATGCCCTCCATTATGTAGCAGTCACAGTGACTGCTACATAATGGAGGGCGATATATCACTCGAGAGTTTTAATGCCTAATACATACACTAGTTTATCTACACACATATCATAAGCTCTCTTTGATGTGTTCAGGAACCGCATGTTTGACCGGCATTGTGGCTCTGAAGTTGTTTAGCTTGTTCTGTAGCACCAACTTCGGGCGTCGGCGTTCGAAATTTGAATGTTAGTACCAACTTCACAGACAAACTAGGGGCGGCATGCAGGCGGGCGTCGGCGTTCGAAATTTGAATGTCATTATATGTAGAAAAACTACACATAATGACCATAATGTGTAGTTTTCCAGATACGAAACGAGTTTTTAACAAGTAGTTTAACATAATGCTGATCGTAACGTGCGGTTTTTGAACGCAGTAAAGAGGGTTTATGATACGTGTGTAGATAAACTACTATTATCCTATTAAATTGTTTTAATTAATTAATTAATTAATATCTTGAAAGAATTCCTTCATGTTGTAATAGCATTTTTCTATTAGGCAATTTTTCAGTTGTTTTATAAAAGACATATATGACTCGACATTTTTTATATTATTGGGTATATTATTATATATTTTAATTAGCTTGGAGTGTGGGCTAGATGTGTATAGTTTCCTTATAGAAAAAGGTACTTTTAATTTATTTTAACCTCGGTCGTTTCTTTTTATGGTTTTAACAGGGAAGTATAAATGCATGTGTTTTCTTATGAACTTGCATGATTCGAGGATATAGATAGATGATAACGTTAATATTTTATGCTTCCCAAAATGTGGACGACAATAGTCTAACTAGTTAATATTTGTAAGAATTCTTAAACATTTCTTTTGTGGTATAAAGATACCTTGTATATCGGAACAATTTCCCCATAGGATTATACCATAAGTAAGTCTTGAATGCTGAGAGAGAAGTATTAAAGTAGGTTACTTTTATCAAATTATAGAGAGCATAAACAAAGCATGATAATTTATAAGATAAGTGGTTTATGTGAGATTTCCAGTTTAGTTCAGTGTTTCTGAATTTACGCATTCCAAAAGGGTATCTTTATATTTGTAAATTATTTTTAAAGGGGGTTTTGGTGTGGCTGGACACTGATTAATCTAGTTTTTATAGTTTTATTACAAATTAAGATTGGCGAGATTTTGGTTAATATTTAATCAAGTTTATTTTGTAATTCAGTTTCATTGTGGCAAGGCATCAATATTGAGATATCATCGGCGAATAAAATGGATTGGTTATTTAAGAAAATTGGAAGGTCATTCAAGTAAATTAAAAAGAGGATGCAGCCTAGGACGCTTCCTCGGGGAATGGCACCTGTTAGTTTAATTTAGTCTGATCTTATATTATGGATTTTTCCTGTCATGGGTTCTATATTTTCTATTTCCGTATACTGCAAGAATCTGCTCTCTTATCGTTCTTATCGTTATAATGTGCCCTAGGCTAGCTTTCTATGCTTGTATGTCGAGCTTACTATCCTAGCTACCTATCTGGCTATTGGATAAAGTACAAATACGCTATCTACATAGATGTAGCTACTACACTATCAGCCTACAATTAAAACACAAGAAGCTGACTTTTATTTTCTTACAACTAAACGTATTAGGGGTTATGTAGACAGTTATACCTATTTATTAAGTGATATTTGATAACGCGCTTCATGTCGTCTTGTACATTTCTCCCGCCATGTTGCGATTCAGTCGGTAGCACGACGATCTTCTTGGTCGGCCGCCTCAGCACGCGTCCGCTGCTCATAGTCACGTCGACCACTCCAAACTCACCATCCTTGCCGGGGTAGACCTTGGTGACTCGTCCACGGGGCCATGTGTTGCGAGGCAGGTTGGAGTCGCAGACCATGACAATGTCACCGACTTTGGGTGGCGCGCCGGTCGCATAGGGCTCCCGCCGGCGTTGAAGCATCGGACGGGAGACTTACCACCGGTGCGTCTTGCACATCACTCCCGCCCTTTCAAGTTCACAGGTCTGGAATACTTCAGCCCCCTAGAAGTCACCATCGGGCGGCACCGCGAGATGTGGTAAGTGGCGCTCTTCAACTGCATGACATCGCGCGCCGTCCACCTGGAGGTCGCCGCGTCCCTGAGCGCCGACTCCACCGTCAACGCCTTGCGCTGCATTTACTTTCTCGGTTCAAAGTTAATCATTTATTGTTAAACGCTGGTAAAATCAAGTGTATCAAATTCTTACTTCCAAATGTCAGGCAAGTTGAGACCAGTTTAGTGCTAGACAGCAATACGTTAGACCTAGTAAATGATACGAAGTTTCTTGGAATAACCGTTGATAGCAAATTGCAGTGGGAACCCCAATTAGATAAATTAGCTAGAAGATTAAGTTCCGCGGCTTACGCTATTAGGAACATCAGACAAAACACGGATGTGGCGACATCTAGGCTAGTAAATTTTAGTTACATTGATAGTGTCATTTCCTATGGTATCTTGTTGTGTGGGAAAGCAGCGGATATTCAAACTATCTATATTTAACAGATAAGAGCTATTCGAGCAATTTATAATTTAAAACGGTCAGACTCCTTAAGAAAGCTTTTTAAAGAAATTGACATACTAACTGTAGCTAGTCAATTTATTTTCGAAAACATAATGTATGCACACAAGAACCTTACAACATTTTTTAAAATTAACGATAGCTGTAATGTTAACTAAGAAATAATCAAAGACTGTTTAGAATCGCAAAGGTTAGCAAATATTTCAAGGGTCAGTGCATTCTGTACAAGATACCTCTGGAGATTTTGAAATCGCCATTTGAGCAATATAAAAACCAAATAAAATCGACTTTGTCGAAAAAGGGATATTGTAACGTTCAAGATTTCTCAAATGATGGGACTGTATGGGGTTAATCTAATTCAACACAGAACTTGCTGTTAAAATTTATTAATAATTTATTCCTGCTTATTAATTATAATAATTAATATTACAATGTTAAAAGAGATCTTAAAATCAATCAGTGGGGGTTTCGTCGCTCTTCTCCTACAGTAGTCAATGTAGAGAAGAGCAAAAAATTACGTTTGTTAAGTATATATAAATATCTACATTCATAAATACATTTGAATATGAACTTTGAACTTTGAATTCAATTCAAGGCAATTAATGGGTTAGGATACGTTTGCTTAGAGGTTGCTAATCAAATAGGGTTTAATTGAAGTCGGTTATTTTGTAAAGTTTTTGTGTAAATTATATTAATTCGGGACTAAGATCGTAAAACTCCGACTGCCTGTATTGTATGAACGGAGTCCGAGAGACAGTACCACAATCGGCGTTTGCGCAGTCAAGCCTCGTACCGAAACCCCGACAATGGCTGAGGCACGCACGTGGAACTATGCGCACGCGACTTTGGTAACGTAGTTACTTATACTTAGGTATACAATGACCTCTCTCTGACTTGTCATGGGTTAGTGAGAGCTGGATTCCACTGTTTAGTTGACAAAGTAGTATTGGTATTGTAGGTAGCGATACATGTGATAAACTGATATGGTAATGGTAAAGGTAGTCATCACGTCAGTCTATAGCTGCTGCAGTCCCCTTACATTGTTGATGAAGCCGTTCCAGTAAATATAAAAACAATATTATTACCTACATCCGTGATCTAAAGAGCTCCGTGTACTAGTGGTTTCAAGCTCGCTTCTCATGCCCGAGAAGCAGGTTCGAATCCGATGCTGATCATGTATCATAAGTAAATTAATAAACTTAAGTATACGGAGATAGAAAACATCGCGAGGAAACATTCATATATACATATATATAGCTGCGTTGGTCTTGCCATGCGCAAAATGGAGTACTGAATAGCTGGATTAACGTAAGCAAAATTGTGCCTCTTCCACCCCGCACGGGGAAAGGCGTGATGACAGATCTACACCAACATCTTTTGATTAGGATCCTTCTATGATCATGATTTGATTTATCCTTACCTAGGTACTCTAGGCTCCTCTAAGCCTTATGAAATAAAGTTTCTCTTAGTATGAGATTAGATAGTAGGTTCCTATCTAGATAGGAACATTGAACATTCAAACGTAGGTCTAGACCTACGTTTGAATGTTCATCAGAGTAATGTATCTATTTATTAGTTATATCGTAGTAACCATAAGTTCAACCATAAAACTCGTTGTGCCACCTCCGGAATAGCTCTCATTAAGGTTAATGAGAGCTAAAGGTTTAAAGGTTTAAAGGTTTAAACAGGCCCAGAACAACCGCGGCAACAAATAAAGTGTTATAATATGGATTTAACCTCTTGAATATTACCGGCGTTACATATATAAAGCCATTTTGTCGTTATAGGTTTAAAATTTTATTAGCTTGGCATAGGTTCCAAATCTCGATCCATCCCAATTACCCTCGGTTTTTGAGAGATTAAGCTTTAAAATTGTACAAGATCAACATATTCCTGAAAAACACTGAACATTGCCTGGGTAGCAACTACCCTTTCTGTGTGTGGAAATACTTAAAGAGAATTATATTCTATGAATATAAAGTGTTTTCATTACTCATACTCTGAAAGGGGGTCATTGTTCATCCAGGCACCGTGCTGAAAGTGGTACATGCCTGCTCTAAAGCAGAAAAGTAATAAAAAAATAAAATATGAATCGTAAGTAGTTTATATTGAACAACGCAATGGTATTAACCTATACAGCCATAAAACGATTAATTCTTCATTTATTAGTTTTGTTGACATTTAAATTATTTTAATATATATAATGTACTTTATGTATTTATTAGTCACTTTCAAGGCGAGATGTGATTTGCGAAATAAATTATAATTTTGATTTCAAGTGACTTTGTTTTTTAATAAAATAACTTTGATTTTAACTGGCTTGTGTTTACTTTCCTCGTATTCGTAATGAAAAGTAGAGTGTTTTACTCGGGTGATAGCACCCATTTCTGCCTCGAACTATTGGCGCTTCAGCCCTCGGTTAACAATCTACTATTAAATATAATCCCGATTTAAGTAAAAAACATATACTTAAAATAATCTTTATCCTGACGTATACTCCCACATCAGTATACTTTAAGGCACGGTAAATAATGGGTAAAAATACATTAACAGTTATGCGCAAAGGCGAGCTTATCTCTAAAAAGAGATTTCTTCCAGCAAACCTAGGCAGGATAGGACAGTCTATTGCTAGTAAGGGCAGTCTGGTGCACAATAAATTAAGTAACCTACGAACATACAAAAAAATATAAGAAGAGTAATATAATTAATTTTAATACGTACATATATCAACGTATATTATATGTATTAACAAAATACTTACATACTTAACCTTAATACGGAAGAGAAAGGAGGGAAAAGGGAGGAGAAAGGGATTCCTGCCCCTGGGAGAAAAGGAACTCGACACGTTCACGAAGAAAGGTGGGGTAGCGTGGATTCATCAAGATATTAAAAAGGCAGGAGAGTATGTGCATATATAATAAGTTTAATAATAATAATAAGTTTATTTATTTCTCTCTCACACAGTAAATTTACATAACAAATGTTATCTTAACTAGTATACAGCTAACCTATATATAATTTTCTGTATGAGGAACTGGTGTCCGTGCTAGGAGACCTGTATTACAGATCACCAGCCTCTCCAACTCTGAACAATGGTGGAAACTACAGTAGGTGAATAATACAGCATGATAAGATAATGGAAGGTTGTTGGAATTTATGTTTGAGAAAGAGTAGGAATGTGTATGTGTGGATGAGCAAGAGAATGAGTTGTGTATGCGCGTGTGAATGTTTGGTGTATGTGTGTGTAGATGTGTGAGGGAGGGTGTGTGTGTGTTGTGTGTGTGTGTGTGTGTGTGTGTGTATGTGTGTGTGTGAGTGTGTATGGTTGATCAAGTAATGGTAAATATATGAGTAAGGGGGCAATTGTATATAACTAAGTAAGTATTTATCTCTTTATCGAAGAAGAATACTGTTGAAGAAGAAGTTGATGTCAATGTCATTTCAGAACAATTAATAATTCCTTAGTATTTTTATAGTCCAGACTCTTTGGGAAATTAGTAGTAACTTTTTTACAGTTATATCTACTAAGGGAATAAATATTTAATTTGGAGTTAATTCGGTTGTATAAGAGATAGCCGAGAAAGCCAAAGAACCTGCCTGAAAAGGCTGTAGTCCAACGGGTAGATGATGAACAAACTACGGATTTAAGACGTTTGTTGATATTTAGTAATGGGTCGAACGTTAGTATCGCATGTTGTTTTAGAGTAGTGTTAAGTATAAAAAGTTGGCGTACAGAGAGGACACCAGCCAAAGAGTACAAGTCTTTGGTAGGATATAGAAACGGTAAGGACAGACTAACTTTCAAAATAGCTCTCTGGGCTCTTTCCAGGGTCATTAAACTAGACTTACATGCTCCGCCCCACACCGTAATGCAGTAAGTAAGAAGCGATTGTGTTAGAGCCAAGTAGACCATTCTGATTATATGAAAATCTGCAATACGGCGTAGGTTTTTGAACACGTAAGTCAGTTTCCGAATTCTGGCCGAGAGGACATCAAGGTGCATCGTAAAACTCAGAGTGCAATCAATCATGACGCCAAGATACTTTATGTTGAGAGCTCTTGTAAGCTTAGAACAGTTACAAAGGTTGCATACTGGGGAAGAGTGGGCTATGATGTGATAGTTATCGTGAACTGCAGGGGACAATTTTTTAATAGAGAAGGGAATGTATTTGGTCTTTTCAACATTGAGTGTAAGGACATTATGAGTAAGCCAGGAAGACACTCTGTTAAAACCAAGCTATGCAGAGCGGTAGACATCTTCCCATGTATCTCCACAGAAAATTAGGCCAGTGTCATCTGCAAAAGTGACAACTTTACCGTTGTGTAGCTGGACGTTACAGAGGTCATTTATGTACGTTAGGAATAGTGTTGGACCTAGAACACTCCCCTGTGGGACTCCATAGGAGATAGGTAGATCCTCACTGACAAGGTCACCAACCTTTACTCTTTGAATTCTATCAGATAGGTAGTTTCTGAATAGGTTCAGTTGTAGGTCACGTATACCCATTATTTCCAGCTTGTCTAATAAGAGTGGGACAGAAACCGTGTCGAAGGCTTTTGCTAGATCAAGAAATATGGGAATTACTTTTTTGTTGTTGTCAAGTTTGGAAACAATATAGTCTATTAACTCATGTACGGCATCACTAGTAGAGGTATTGGATCTAAAACCAAATTGAGCAGACGATAATATATTTTTAGACTCTAAAAAGGTAATAAGTCTCTTATTAATAATTTTTTCAATGATTTTGGATAAGGTTGGAAGAATAGAAATTGGTCTATAGTTGTTGACACGGGTCCTGTCACCACTCTTATGGATAGGTATCACATCGGCGAGTTTTGACTGTTTGGGGAATACACCAGTAGACAGGATAAGATTGAAAGTATGTGTCAAAGGTGGAGTAATGACATCAATATATCGTTTAAGAAAATATCCAGTAATGTTGTCACGGCCTGGAGTGTTGTCTTTTTTAAGTGTTAGGATAAGGTTCTGATTCATCTGTTGGTGAGAGGACAAAGGAATGTGGTTGGGTACTAGAAAATGTTATATTACTATTAGAGGGTGTATTATTGTTCCGAATATTTTCCGCCAGATTTTTACCAATTGACACAAAAAAGTTATTAATATTATTAATCGAGTTAGTCGGAGATATTAAATCTAAAGCAGAGTTTGATTTATTATTAGGGTTAGTTATATTGTTAATTGTTTCCCAAAGTTTTTTATTATTAGTAGTTGAGGCGATTTGCAGTAAACTTTTCTCATGATCATTTTTAAGTTTTTTTAACAACTGGTTGCAGAAATTTCGATATCTTTTAAAAGTGACCTTTAATACGTCATCGTTGGGATTATTTTTTAGTTTTTTGTTGAGATTGTCACGGTTTATTATACACCTAAGTAGCCCAGGAGTTACCCATGGCTTTATGATTCGTTTGCGGTTAGAAACATAAGATATTGTCGTGTTGGACTGTATTTTATCAATTAGGTTTGATAGTAGAATGGAGGTTGCTAGATTAGCATCGTTTGTTTCATATATATCTTTAAAACAAGCGTTGCACATATCACTATCTAGTCCTACATAATTAATTTTCTTGACTGGCAATGCTTTGTTTGATTGCGTTTTTTTATCTAGTATAAAAATCACGGAGTCATGATCAGTGATAGTCGTGCCTGCAATATAACAAGAAGCTGGTAATTTACTCCTAAGCATGAGATGGTCTAGGCAAGTTTTCCCATGAGTGGGGATTAAGTGCGCAGGTAGGATACCATGTGACGCGAGTAGGTTTAAGTATATGGATGAGTTAGAGTCATTGTTGTTCGGAATGATATCTATGTTGATATCACCCACGATGATTATATTTGTATATTTATTGAGGTTAGTAAGAATATCATTTAGTGACTGTATAAAAGGATTAATATCTTTTTATCCCGGGGGTCTGTATATAGCAACTAGATCTGTGTTAGAGTCAATTTCAAGTGTTAAACAGTTGGCACCATGGATTGTTGGTTCTAGTATTGAAACTCTCATATTATTCCTAAAGTAAACTATAACTCCCTCATTTTGAGTCAAGTTATTTTGCGTCTGGGCCACGTTAAAACCATTTAACGGTGGAATATAGTGAGAGTGCCGTAACCAACACTCGGAGAGATCAATAAAGTCCCAATCGGTTTTAACTCTGTCAAGTGTAGTTAAAAAACCAGGAAAGTTGCAATTTACACTTCTTATATTTTGGTGAATCAGTTTCAGACTTGAACTTGAGTTATTTGTTAAGTGAATACAGTCTTCAAGGTCACATACGGAAGAATTGGCAACGGCAAAACGGTCAATTTCATTATTTAGTTCATTCAAGGAATCGAACTTAAGGAAATAATAATCAGTTAGGTGTTACTACTGTAAGATGTTGCAATTGTTATCAATGTAGGTATCAACAGATTATGAAGTATGTTCATTTGAACATACTTCATAATCTGTAATAATGTATGGTGATCAAAAGTATTGTAATGTATGCATGTATTTGAAGTAAAGAGATGGGTGTATGTGAAAAAAAACTATGAGCATGAGTGCGTTTAGAATTCAATTAACTCACCCACTTTTTTAACCACACAGCGCAGCATATCTTTATTTTCCGATGGTTGTTTCGGGAGGTTGCGTATTTCAACTGTTGACGAACGGGAACTACGCTCCATTAGCTCGATCTTATTTTCTAAAACATGAATTTTGTCCTCTTGACTTTTGGTTTTCTGTTCCAGAACGTGAATTTTTCCTATGACTTCATCGTATTTGTTGGAAAGAAAGTCTATTCTTATCTGTATTTCTGAGTTTTGTTCCTGGATAGTGTGCATGGACTGCAGCAATCTTTCAAATTTAGTATTGTGCTGGTCTTCAAATGCAGTGAACATCACTTTTAATTGATTAATATCAAATGTTGAGTCAGACGAATGAGTTTCATCGTGTTTTCGTTTCAATCTACGAGTGATGAAATCTAAATTATCTCCGGCTTCTTTTCCTTGTGATGATAGATTTAGTTGCGAATCTGAACCATAACTCTTCACCGCAGAGTTCATAGTAATGAGGTTACTCACCTGAGGCGGGGTACGTTGGGTCGACATTAAGTTTTAATTGTAATTATTTGTAAAACAACAATTTTACCGAGTGTACACGTAAACTTTTTGGAGCCGGTGTACACGCAATCTTTTTGGAGAGGTGTACACGAGACGTAGACTGCGCGTGAGCTTAGTAGAGGTGGTAACCGAGGAATATATAGCGGTCACACTCTGTTCCTTGGTCTCGCTCACTCAGTAACCAACTTCTTCTCCGTGTCGATGCGCTCCTGGTACTTCGAGTAAATTTCTGACACTGAATTTAATGACAGATTTGTGTTTAATTTAACAATATTTCACTTTAAACACGTCCGTAGTCCACGGGGTCCAGAGGGGGAGAGGATATCACGGCGAAGACGAATCGAAAACTACATTAGCTCCTTGCGATACTGGGAGACATTCCTCGATCGAACTTACCCACCAAACATCTGCGTAGTCGATTAATGGAAGTAGAAGGGACTGAGCTAAGGTGATTTTAGTCTGCCGTGCAGGAAGTACTGCAATCTCAAAGATTCGCCTGCTAACCTAACAAACATGTGGCGACCAGGACAGCAGGTTATCAAAAACAACCCCAAGGTACTTGGCCTTCTCGCTATACGAGATTATGGTGCATTCATACATTACAGGAGCGACGGGCGTTTTCTGTAATAGGTTAAGAGTGTGCCGTGTTCCCATAATCATAACTTGATATTTGCCCGGTAGCCCGTACGAAAGAGCCCATTGCCTGATATTATCAAGGTCAACATTCAACGCCTTTACAGTCAGAGTCACATCGCATGGAGAGAAGTGCTAATATAATTGGAGGTCATTTGCGTAAAGATGATAAAAAAAGTAAGGATATACTTTATACTGAGAAGAGAACAGGTGAAAGAATGCCACCCTGCGGAACACCTGCAGAGAGACCACACCAGTTGAGACCTCCTCACAAAAAAGGCGCTGGTGGCGGTCTCTTAGATAGGAGTCAAACCAACGAGCCGAGTTTGAGGAGACATTAAGTGACTTTAGGATTTTACCCAAGATATCGAAATCGACGCAGTTGAAGGCCAAAGTCAAGCAGGGTAAGGACCGTGAGCTGCTTTCTATCCATGGCCAATTGGATGTAGTGCTGTGGCCTGGCCTAAAATCCGATTGGAAGGGATTTAATAAGTTCATTGAAGTGAGGTAGAGGCAGAGCTGAGAGTGGACAATCGATTCAAGTACTTTGGAAAGGATAGGCAGAATAGATATTGGTCGGTATGCTTTATTTAGGGTGCGGGATTGGGAAATTTAGGCGGAGGTATCACTAGTGCATTTTTCCACAGACTTGGGAAGCAGCATTCGGCAAGTGAACTCATCAAGGATGCTGGTCAACATCTGCGAGCACATGTTGTCGTTACCTATAGCCTTCGATGAGATCGTAGGTATTGCCCTCCTGACTTTTCCTCCGCCAATTCTGACATGGTCGAAGTTAAAAGGTGGATTGAGAGCTGCGGTCTTGAGTGTAGGATCCATTACAAGGGGTTCCATGACAACATTTCAACATTTCAGCAAAATTTCAGCATTCGACTTATTTCGGTTGATCGGGTTCGGCCCTACCACGGACGTATGGACAGCGGAGGGTTAGTAATAGTATGGTAATAGGGTCCCGTTTGACACGCGGTACTAAGCCTTCAAAATAAAGTGAAGAAAATAAATAAAGTTCCGGTAACGTAAGCCCTTTTGTAAGACATTCGAGCCAGGTACCAGCTTAGCTCGCCGGAGTTGTAGGTGAGAATAAACATAGCCACAAAATAAATTAATGACATCTATTAGTAGTTTATGTGACTGCTGCATAATGGAGGGCATTTAAACTCGAGAGTGGGTTTAATAATATCACTCGAGAATTTTAATGCCTAATTATGTACACTTACATACACTAGTTCATCCACACACATATCATAAGCTCTCTTTGATGTGTTCAGGAACCGCATGTTTGACCGGCATTGTGGCTATGCAATTGTTTAACTTGTTCTGTAGTACCAACTTCTCGCAGGCGGGCGTCGGCGTTCGAAATTTGAATGTCAGTACCAACTTCACAAACAAACTAGGGACGGCACGCGGGTAGGCGTCGGCGTTCGAAATTTGAATGTCATTATATGTAGAAAAACTACACATATTTACCATAATGTGTAGTTATCCAGATACGAAACGAGTTTTTACCAAGTAGTTTAACATAATGCTGATCCTAACGTGCGGTTTTTGAACGCAGTAAAGAGGGTTTATGATACGTGTGTAGATAAATACTTTTAAATGGCCTCAAAGTAAACAAAAATTCTTACAGATGAACAAAAAATCGAATAAGAGGATTCTCAAAACTATGTAGACTTTACAAATTCGCTTAATTTAAAAGTAAGTGCCTATTTATGGAAATGTTACTCGTAGAGAGTACATAAAGAACCACTAATACACTATGAAGGTAAACGGTCTCAATCGTTGTGAGGTAGTCTGACTCATCTTTGTTACATCATGGTCTTTGTACAGACAGAATCACACCCACACGATTTTGGGATTAGTTACTCTACACGCAAAAAAGTTGCCTTTTTGTCTTACCACTGCCCCAAATACATTTTATTATGGGTACAGTGGGACAATTGTATCTTATCAATCTTATCTCCGTATCATAGACGCCAATGGTACAGTCTTCAGTCAGCTCTAGGCACCGGGTATGGTCTCTAGGCATAGATTAATTCATTCAATAAAGTCGTCCAGAACTAATGCGGATACTCTAGAGTCTGATGAAAGTTGAGATAGGTATTAATTTGCTCTCCAATCCAAAGTAATCGATCGATTGCAAATATATATTGCGGTTAACATTCCCAAAAAGTGGGTCTTCCCGTCAATCCTCCCAATCTTCAGAAAGAAATCTGAGTTCAAAGTGCCAAAAAAGTTGTTTTTGTCGCCCTTTGAAGTCAGATTTCTCGAAAGGATATCGTTTTAGAAATTTATAATTATTCAAGTTTGTAATTTTTTGAGTTTGTAGTTTTATCGATCGATACCCGTTTCATCACTGGTCGCAGAAATTATGATTTTTCGACTTTATTTCGAGTTTATTTATACATACTAAGATAATAAAGAGGGCACTGAATACAAAAAATATATTCATATTAAATATAATAAGTAATAAATGTAGCCTATTAATGCCCCCATCAAGGGGCATAGGCCTTTACCCAGATACGAGAAAGAGTGATACGTACTATACCACGCTGGGTTAGTGCGGGTTGTGTGGAAGTTTTTTTACGACAACTACTACCATGTATCGTTAGTAGCCGGGACCTACAGCTTAACGAGTCATCCGAAACATGGAATGTCCGATGATGTACTTAGGATCAATAACTTATCATAAGGTACATGGTCGGCAAAAATTATATCCTTTAAGAAATCCAAGATGCCGGACATGCTCACTTCCAACCCCATCGAGTTTGAGCTTGTTAGATTCGTCGTGACAAGACCTGTTCACTTCAACTG